>CAJUYI010000548.1:10256-49775 GCA_910591695.1 Galerucella pusilla | reverse complement strand
TAAATCAGCCAATTTTAACTGCAAAAATATTGAGAGTTGCTCGAGACGCGGCTTCAGTGGCGTGCAGAATGAATATTAAAAATCGTCATCCCTTAAACTTAAATAAATTTTCCCCTCCGAAGGAAATAAGAAGCCATGTTCATATTTGGTTGGTAGGAATATAAAAGTGAAGACACTGTTTAAATTAAGTTTGCTTACAATGAGGAATAAGTCAATTCTTTTGGAAGTTAAAATTTTTTATTTTATTTTTAATGGTGACGTCTTAACCCCCCATGGTAACCTAATGTCCTTTAAACATCGTTTTCTCGACACCATTATACTTTCACTCACCAAATATTAACTTGGCTTCTGGTTTACTTTGGAAGGTCCAATTCATTTTAGTCTTAGGGGTGACGTTTCAACCCTTGTTCCGTATGGTTGACAGATTTACCTTAAGCAGTGTGCTCTATACACCACTGAACATTAACCTACTACTAAACGCCACTGAAAACGCCAATTTAGCAGCTCTCAACTTTTTTAGGTTAAAATTGACTGCTATCTTCACTGAATAGAGAAAGAGTTCAGTTTTCACATTAAATTAAATCTTATTTTAAGGTGCTCCTTTTAAGAAATATCTCAAATGCCCTTCATAGGACATTACTAAATAAACATTTATTGTGGAAAAAGTTTTGTGTAAAAATAAATTGTTCAGTGAAAACCGCATCTCTGTATCTCTTCAGTTCGGATTTGCAATGAAAATGGGTCAGAAACTTATGGAACACCTTGTATTTCGGTGTTGACCGGTGAAATTGTCAAAACTCTCGATAATCTGCATTTTACTGTTAACAATGTATAGAAATTATTATAGAATGACAATAATTACATTAAAATTGTTTTCCGACGACCGTGTAACATATGCTATCAACATTCTCAAAATTAGACAAAAGCATACATCAATGGCCCCTATTAATTCATGATTTACATTAATCAAGGATTTTTCTATAGGCAACCCAACGCACACCTTATACATTATATTTATATTGACAGTTACCTGTGGTGTAGGCAACCAAACATACATTTCAATGTCATTGACTGTAAACAAATAAATATTTTCATTTTTTAAATGTTGAGAAAAATTAATAGAACTTATACACACATGCAGTCGACGAAAAAGCTTTGTAACTAACACGAGTATGAGTATTAAAAGGGCAATTAACAATCTAACTATTAATGGTAGCCATTTCCCATGACAGTTACAGCGCCTATCATCATAATCATACGAGTGGGAAACGAAAATTTCGTGAAAATTATTAATTATATTTTTTCTTCAACTGTTATTAAAATAAAAATAAAAAAACTTTAAATATAATTTCATTCAAGTTCTTTTTATTGTTGAACTTTTTTATCACAGCTGTTTTTAATATATGTAAACCCATCTCATAAAATCTGGGCTATGACCTTTCTACGTCGATTAATTGCTTACCTTTTCTACAAGCCCAATGAATAGGTCTAGGTCCCTGGGTGCCGAGGCACGGTAAATCTATGGGAGCACCTTTATCTACAATATAACGCATAATCTCGACGTTCCCATCGAGAGCTGCCCAATGGGCAGGAGTATATCCCCATTCATCTCTAGCCCGAAGAACTTCACACCCTGATTTTTCAACAAACTCTGCGATTTCTGGAAGTTCTCTGTAAACCAATAAAGTTCAAATACAAAAGTGTCCACGCTACGTCATCTGACAGTCGCCCGAGAAAAACAAGCGTTTTTAGATCAACACGTGGTTCTTAAAGTCATTTAATTTTGATTTAGCGCTTATTTCGACGTTGTTTAGGTATTTTAAAATCTGTAAATGACTGTTAAAAATAAAAAGGAATATTAAATCAATAAAAAACTACCAAAATACAAATCTAAAATCCAAAATAATTGTTGATCCTCAGGGCGACTGTCATTAGTGTCAGCTTGTCAGTTAGTGGACATGTTCACGACAGTTGACAGTTGACAATACCTCTGAGGGAAAACAATTCACACGATCAATAATTATCAAACAACTATTAACCTATATTATATATTATTAAATATGCAATCTCAACAATTAAAATAACTTTAGAAAAACATTTAAGCAAAACCAACTAAACTCAAACACGATCTATCATTATAAATCAGCATAACCTCACTATATTAAGTACCACGTGTTCTGAACGCTTTGTTTATTGTTTTACCACAGGGCTGTTGTCAAAATTGCTTGTGACGTCACGTGGACATGCCCTTTATCATGCATTTTGATGCACTGCACTTTTTCAATCAAGGTCACAGTAAATTTCTTAAAATTTGTTTTTTTAAGCAATTATTTGTGTGTGTGGGTATTATTGAAATTAATTCTAATTGAAACTACAATAATAATTGTCATTTTTTGTAAAATCTCCAAATGCAATCAAATATAACCTCAACCTTCTTAGAAAAACTGTCCTGTCATTTATTTTTATATGCTTGGTAGAATAATCGAAAGAATTTGTTAGTTTATTTCCTATTTTATATGTGGACGCTGATACTTACCCGGACTTTACGAGATCAAATATACTCTTCAAAGAATATTCGTTGATATCCGATTCTGAGCCGTCTTTTTCGTGGTTGGCCGTAACCGTAGTAGGGTGATCGGTATCGGCCACCATATTGCAGGAGGCCGTTTGCGGAAGGGCCCATACACTGCGGGCTATGCCCGGACTCGGATACACTTTGCACAGCGTACTGCCGACTATTGAATATACACCCCTCGTAAGTTTCGCCTCTACGCTTTTCGATTGATTACTTTGCGGATGATGTTAGTTTTTCACTTTATAACACTTAAAATGCAGATAATAGTGTCTACCAAGGAAACGGCAATCTATCGATTTACTTGAATATAATGAGATCCTGCGCAAGTTTCAATGTGTTGGTGCATGGTTTTCATTAAACAGGGTCGGTTTCATGAAAGATGTGAACAAGTTAAAATAAGTATCAAATTAGACCGTGAACAAGACTTTATTTGCTTAATTACAGTTTCCTGCAACAGTTGTCATATTTAAGTAAAGCGTGTTGCGTGTTATCATAATATACATGTCAAGATAATAGTTATTTAACCAACAAGTGTATTAATGAGGGCCATTAACAATCGATATAATTTAACGTTAATGTTCGAGATTGTTAATTGCCCTTTTAATACTCGTGTTAGTTACAAAGCTCTTCCGTCGTCTGTATAAGTGCTATTCGTTCTTCTCAATATTTAAAAAATGAAAATATTTATTTGTCATTGTCAAAAATGAATGACACTGAAATGTATGTTTGGTTGCCTACACCATATAATGTATAAGATGTACGTTGGGTTGCCTACAGAGAAATCATTGTATAATGTAAATCATGCATTAATAGGAGTCATTAATGTATGATTTTGTCCGATTTTGAGAACGTTAATAGCATATGTTAATACACGGTCGACGGAAATAGTGTACTATTCTATTATACTGGGTGTCTCATTATATTCTGACTGTTTTCAAGAGCTTATATCTTCGAAACGGTTCTAGATAATAAGATGCGGTTTCCACAGTTAGGTTTAAAGTTACCGTAAGTTTTGTTGTGACACATTTATATAAATGGCGTACTTCCGGTTTACCCGCTAGAAATGTGGCGTATTTTCAGAATACAGTAGATGTAATTTTTTAAATGGGACACCCTGTATATTAAGCAATTTCTTGAAAGACACATATTTTTACTTTTTATCGGTACCTTAAAGTTTAAAATCAGTGCACAGAATGTGAAGTTAGATAACTTTAACTGGGATACTGTAATGATTCAGATATCTTATTAATAAATAATAATCAAGGAGGCGTTAATATGTCACGTCACAAAAATATTGCGATCATTGACAGAACGTCACATTGTGTTAGAACCAGTTAGAACAAGATGGTATTTTGAGCCAAAATGTTTGCTTTCAACAAGACGGGGCTCCACCCCATTATTCCAACATAGCAAGAGAATCTGTTAACCAACAATTTGGAAATAATTGGATTGGTAAGACTGGTCCAATAGAATGGCCTCCAAATTCCCCAGATCTGACTGTTCCAGATTTTTTTGTATGAGGATTTGTGAAAGATAGAGTCTACAACCCGATGCCTGCTAGATACTATTAAAAAATAACATACACGGCAGGTAATGGAAAATATTCCTCTTGAAATGCTGACAGCAGCATTTGACAACTTGGTTCGATTCCACAAATGTATAGACAAAGAAGGAACTCACATCGAACATTTGTTTTAGAGTGCCCTGAAACATGTTTCTATTTGTTTTTACAGTTCACTTTAGCTAATAAAGTTCCAACTTTATATCTAAATCATTACAGTATTCTAGTTAAAGTTATCTAACTTCGCTTTCTGTGCACCGATTTTAAACTTTAAAATACCGTTATAAAGTAAAAATATGCGTCTTTCAATGAATTGCTAAATATACAGGGTGTCCCATTTAAAAAATCACATCTACTGTATTCTGAACATACGCCACTTATCTAGCGGGTAAACCGGAAGTACGCCATTTATATAAATATGTCACAACAAAACTCACGGTAATTTTAAACCTAACCGTGGAAACCGCATCTTATTATCTAAAACCGTTTCGAAGATATAAGCTCTTGAAAACAGTCAGAATATAATGAGACACCCTGTATTATTATTATACTATATTATAACGCCTTTCAAATTTGATATTGTACAATTGGGGCTATTAGCTCAGTTCATATTTTGTTCTGGGTTATTTCTTTGTTGTCTACACCTCAGTCCTCTTTCCTCCATCTGAGCTAGCGGAATTGGAGGTGAATTGGGTGACCTTACATACCTCGCGTTTATGTATTATTTGCTATTAAACCTTAAAAAATATTGTTGATAATCATTATATTATAGTATCTTATATCAGTAGGAGCAGAAAGCTCCTACTGTGATAAGCCCACAGTGAGTTTACTGCCGAGGCTCTGTAAAATCTTAGCGAAACAATAATGATGGAGACTAGATAGTCTACATGCATAGTGTACTTTGTTATTCTTGAGACATCTTAGCAATTAAATTTTAAAAACTTACAAACGTGAACGTCAATTTAAATAATTATTAAAAGTACAGTTCCTACTACGATTACTTACAAACCTAACACTCTCCCTATAATATTATCGTTACTCTTTAGTACTACAGTACAATAATTAAGGAGGTGTAAAGGTATACACACACGGTATATACACGCGGTATCCGTACACGGTGCACACGGCGAATGAAAACTTGTGCTGTGTAAGGCTAAGAATTACGTGTGCGGTACACGGTGCACGGGAAACAAAAATCGTCTTACTTTAGCTATGAACAACCAAGAAAATTTTTATTACGTTTTTGAGGAATAGTAACCTAAATCAAATTCAAGCTGTGGCTCGAAGGTGTCCATTAGGCCTATTTTCAACCGGCGACAATAAAACTCGCAATAGATGAGATGTTGCGTATAGGTAGGCCATAAGATTATTTTCATTGGTGTGTGGTGGTGGACGATAAGCGGTACACGGGGAACAATGAACGAGCCACATTGCAGTGTACGAGGAACGGGGAATAGCACCTTTTGCTACTTTTAAATATATTTAACCACCTTATCATAAATAAGTGCATCGTTTGCTGGATGACGGATGACAAATGCTCCAAAGATCACATTTGATTTAAACCCTCTCCCGGACGCTTGTTGGGATTACCGAGAACCGTGCACGGTTTCTCTGCCTTTGCCGTGAACCGTGTACCATCCACGGCACACGGTGTTATACCTACACACTTCCAATAATGAAAGTCATAATTGTACTAGTAAAATAATAGCTTATTTCTAAGTTCTGTGTTGCCATGAGTAATAAGAAAATCATTCTATTATATGGATAGTACAGACCCGATATTTTGTGAACTCCTCGTAATACATAAGTAGGTTACCTATGACTACCAGTACCAACCGATAACATGGTATTTACCAGATAAACTTCCTTGAAACCTGAAACAGATTGGCAACAGTGATAAGAGATTGAGGTTACGTTTTATTTACTACTGTTATGATTTAAGTGTCAGTAAGGTGCTCTATTTTTATATATATTTTATTATTTGTTATTCATTTATAGATTTATTAAATATATCTTATACATAGGTAATATACATATTATCCTCATCTAAAGCCCAGTATCGATCAATAGTAAAGGTTTTTATCTCATAGACAAGTATTTAGAGCGATCCAGATATAAATATTCCAGATATTAAATATCAAAATGAGATTAATTATTTTGGACACAGCTGATGATGTAAGTGAATGGGCAGCAACATATGTAATGAAAAGGATAAATGATTTCAATCCATCTCCAGAGAAATATTTTGTTCTTGGACTTCCAACAGGTAAAACATTAATAACTTCAAGAGGTCATATATTTATAAATATATATATTGTTGAATCTGTATACATTGTTTATCAAGAATCATTGTTGTACTCAAAAATCTACTGCAAATGTACACATTTTTAGGTGGCACTCCATTAGGAATGTATACCAAATTGATAGAATTTCATAGAGAAGGAAAGATATCTTTTAGGTATGTGAAAACATTTAATATGGATGAATATGTTGATCTGCCCAAAGACCATCCTGAAAGTTACCACTATTACATGTGGAACAACTTTTTCAAACATATAGATATCAGCCCTAAAAATGTTCATATATTAGATGGAAATGCACCAAATCTATCTACTGAATGCTCACATTATGAGCAAGAAATAACTGAAGCAGGAGGAGTTGAATTATTCATTGGAGGTTTGTATATTTTTTATTTAAAATTTCAAAGAATGAAATAAACTCATCAGTTGTTTTAGGCTTCACCAAGAAAACTTTTCAATTTGAATGAACTTGTTCTAGTTACCTACTTATAAATAATATTCTTTTTTTAAGGAATTGGACCAGATGGACATATAGCTTTCAATGAACCTGGATCATCATTAGTTTCTAGAACAAGAGTAAAAACCTTAGCCAGAGATACTCTAGTTGCAAATGCACGATTCTTTGACAATGATATAGAGAAAGTGCCCAAGCAAGCACTTACTGTAGGTGTGGGGACAGTAATGGATGCTAGAGAGGTAATCAGCATTTTATTATATAATTATAATTTATTTTTATATAAAAAATGTTTTTAACAAAGTTATAAATTGGATAAATGTATTAATAAATTTGCTAACAAGTGTTTGAACCATTAAGACACTTTTAAAATAGGCATCATCAGCTGCTCATTTTAAATTTAAAGGTGAACATTGGAAATAATAATTATTAAAGATTCACACTTGAAAAACAAAACAGTTCTTAAACCTTTCTATGTTAGTGAGTCAAAAAAACACAGTTTAATAGATTGTAGAGCTATTTTTCACCTTATTTGCACTAGCTATAAGCATGTAACCATGTTTGTGCCCTTGGCTTTCATGAAGAAAAAAAAATTAAAATTGGAATGTTAGTTGAACACCCTGTTAAAAAATGGCAACCTTTTTATGGAACCTTGTAGTATGTTTTTTCAATTGGCGATTTTATATTGATACAAATAATCAACCAACATGTGTTAGGAAACAAATAAATTTTGTCTTATGTATTGTGTAACAAAGAATAATATATAAACAATAATTTTTCTACCTTCAGTTTTTATATTGTTTTAGTTATTTTCAGAATAAAGATAAAATATATCTATAATATATACTTTATAGACAGTATCTATTATTGATTGTTTGCCTTTATTTATTTAATCTGGTAGACAAACATGTTATCAATAAATCAACTTGAAACAAATTGTAGAAAAAATTGTCAAGTTCTTTAAATAATATTGACAAATATTTCTAATACTGATATCAAACTAAATTTTTATCACTGCCTCATAAATAGGGAAATAATTTTGAGATAAAATTATATATACTATATACAGGTTGTCTGGAAAGTAAAAATTTAATAAATTAATGGCTCTGTTTTATTTTCAAGGTAATGATTCTTATTACGGGCAGCCAAAAAGCATTTGCCTTGTACAAAGCTATAGAAGAAGGTGTTAATCACATGTGGACAGTATCAGCATTTCAGCAACATCCTAATACTTTAATGATCTGTGATGACGATGCGACTTTGGAATTGAGAGTAAAGACTGTCAAATATTTTAAAGTAAGTGGTACAGTTAAATCCATTAAAATTAAATATTCTTTATCTCGATTTTTCTCTATGAAAAGAATAAAAGCTATTATTTTGCATTACAATCTTTTCGCACATTGATTACAATAAAAATGGTTCTACTACTAATATGTATTTTAAGTGGGAATTAATTTTTTTCTTTGGATTATCATGATTTTCTCCTATATGAGACCTCCAAGCAGGCTTTGTAATTTAGATTTTAAAATCTAAATAATATTTATATCTATTGCAGATTACCTAAATATTTCGTAAACCAGTGCATAGATAGGGTTGCGAAAAGTGTTGTATTTATAATATAAACTTTAATATTTTACAGGTATGTTATTATGGAACTAAAGTTGATGAAATTAAAAATATTATTGATAAACATGAAAAAGAACAAATTAAACTGTCTGAAAGTTCACCAACTGCCTCAAAACAAATAGAACCTACAAAAGATTTTGAACTATCCGATTATAATGAAAAATCAGAGCTGATCAAAAAAATTGAACTAGCTCAAAAAATTGCTCCCACTAGAAAATCTGAAACGCTTGTATCCTTAAAATTATCTCACTCAGGGGAACACTCATCTGATGAAATGCTATTGCCTATTAACTTACTTGAAAGTACAAAAAAAACGAAAGATCAGAAAAAAGTGCCCGAGATAAAACACAATCTTCTTAGAATGTCTTTTAGAAAAAGTAAGGTAGAAGAAAATATAAAACCTGATATATTATCCATTGTTCAAGAACCAACTAATATATTATTAAGATCTGTAAGAGAACCAAAATTTGAAGAAAATATAGCACCTGAAATATTAGTTGCTGCTACAGAACCTACTCATACCAAGTGTGATAAAAGACATGATTTAGAAGAAAAAATTATACCTGAAGATACCTTACCAAGATCTGTAGGAGAACCCAAATTAGATGATAAAAGCAAACCTGAGATGTTGACCATTGTTACAGAACCAACTGTTGATACAGAACCAACTGTTGTTACAGAACCAACTGATACACTGTTAGGATCTATAAGAGAACTCAAATTAGAAGAAAAAATAACACCTGAAATATTAATGGCTGCTACAGAACCTACAAAGTTAACATTTGATAAAAAACATGATATAGAGGAAATTTTTTTTCCTGGAGATACATTATTAAGATCTGTAAGTGAACCCAGATTAGCAGATAGAAGCAAACCTGAAATGTTGACAATTGCTGCAGAACCAAGTCATAAAACTTATTTAATTAAACCCAAATTGGTTGAAAAATTTGAATTAAAAGAAAAAGCTATACCTGAAATATTAGCCATCATTGCAGATTCAACTAATGCAATAGTTATTACAGATCCAGATTCCATGGATAGTAGAGCATTTAAATCATTTAAAAAAATTCAGTCTGAGGAGAGAGCAGAGTCAGAATATGTTGAAAAATTAGAATGTTTTGAAGAACTCTTATCTGGTGAAACTCCTACCGAGAAACTGGGCAAATCAGTGTCTTTCAAAGATCCTGTTGAAATGTTTGTAATCATTGATCCTCATTCTACAGAAAGCATAAAAACCAATGCAATTGAAGAATTAGAACATACAGAGCCATCGAAGATTGCAGAAAAATGCGTACATGGTGAAAAATTAGAACCAGAATCAGAAATGCAAACTCGAATAGTAGAAACAGAAACAATACGATCATTTATTGAAATTGATGAAGAAAAGGAAAAGGCATTGTCTGCTGTTAAAAATGTGGAAATAAAGAAAGTTCCTAATAATGTAGCTCGATATATCAAGCAAATTGAAGATCTGGAGCACAGTTCCCAAACAAACCCTATTAAAACAGCCAAAGATAAAGAAACTAAATCAAAGTTTATTGAGGAAAGAGATTTATGTGAAGCATTAGAATACATTAAAAAATCAGAATCATTTGAAAAATGCGTATTTTCTGATAAACTGGAATCAATTGAGGTAAACAAACGTTTAAGGAGGACAGGTTTACAAAAATTCGAATATATTGGAGAAATGGAAGGTGCAAGATGTGACTCTGTTGAAAAAAACAATTCAGGGTCATGTGAAAGGGATACTGAGTCTCTATCAATTGAAAAACTTGATTCTTCTACAATGCATAGTATTGAAAATAAAAAATGTTTTACAAAAATCGAATTTATTGAAGGAGATATAGCAAAATCTAAACATTTAGAGCAGTTGGAAGTTGAGGAAAATAAAGATACGGAATTGATGGATAATGCAACGTCCAATGAAGAGTTTGAAAGTAACACTGAAGTAACTTCAGTTGAAAAACATTTAAAACCAATTAGTTCCAGTAGATGTATTCAAGTGCCACAAAGAAAGGACGGTTGTACTTCCACAGAGAAATACATTGCAAAAGAAAAACTTGTTGGAACTGAATATACTGACAGTTCATTACAAACTGTAGAAAAATTAGAAACTGCTGAAAAATGTGAATATATCCAAACATTGACTGTTCCAACACCAGAAATTGTCGATGTTAGTATCAATTTACTTTCCAAATGTTCCAACAAATCTGTTTGTTCCAAAAAATCCGAATTCACGGATAAACCTGAGTGTTCCAGTAAACCGACATGTGGTACTAAAGCAGAATTTTCAAAACAGCCAAAGTGTGCTAGTAGGTTAAAGTGTATAGAATCGTTCGCACTAATTGAAAAATCGCAAAATACTATAAAGTCGGATGTAACTGATATAGAAAAAAAATAATAAATATTTTTTATCAATTAAAGCAGGAATATTAAAAAAAGAGTAATAAATTGTTTTAAAGCTGATAATGTAATAGGAGTGCTTCAATATTGTATAGTTTATTTGTATATATTAATAGGTACCTTTCTGACATTATATTGAGTTTTATTATTATACTACTTCACATGAAATGTTTGAGTGACTTACCGCATAACTAGTCCAACAAAAAATTGAAGTAACAAATTTATAGATTCACTGAGAAACATTACAGAGTTCGGCAAAAGTCCGGGACCGGACAAATATCGAAGAAAATATAATTCTATATAATAATAATCTTTTTATACCACAAATTTAACTCCAACTTAAACTATAATTTGAAAATATTTTAAAATATACAGGGTGTTCCAATAAAGTGTGGCCTATCAAAGTTATATTTTTTCTTATGGAACACCCAATATTTTATTGCATTTTCTGATTGCCCCTAAAATATATAATACTCCTTCACAATGGTTCCCTAATACCTAAATACAGAGGGTTCCGAGTTATGCTGACTTTTTTTAAAATGTGAACATTTAGAAAAAAATTAATAACTCATTGATATAACAAATTCTAGCAAATTTTCTCTTACATCTAAATAGTTGGACATTCGTTGAATATATTCCACGATTGAGTACCAAATATCTCTTTACAGGGTGTTCAGAATTTTCAGTTTCATTATTAGATCATTCAATGTGCAGTTCAAGCTTATTTTAAATGGAACACCCTATATTTTAATAATTCATCATATTCAAGCCACCCTCACAGAAAAATCACTATCCAAGAGATATTTTATGAAATAACAAAAAAAGATCATTAGTTTGAAATTTAGAGAGAATTGCAGATGTTTTAAAATCTATTTAGCATAAGATTTAAGAAAATTGTAAATTACACGAAAAGTAGAAGACTTAGGGTATAGGACACCCTTATACCATCCGAAAGAAGACATTTTTTTGTATATGATCAATTATTAAAATACAGAGTGTTCCATTCAAAATAAGCCTGATACTAGCACATTGAATGGTTTAATAATGAAACTGAAAATTCTGAATACCCTGCTAAGAGATATTCAGTAGTCAATCGTGGAATACATTCAACAAATGTCCAACTATTTAGATGTAAGAGAAAATTCGCTAGAATTTGTTATATCAATGAGTTATTAATTTTTTTCGAAATGTTCATATTTTTAAAAAAGTCAGCATAACTCAAAACCCTCTGTATTTAGGTATAGGGAACCATTATGAAAGATTATTATATTTTTTAGAGGCAATCAGAAAATGCTATAAAATATAGGGTGTTCCATAAAAAAATATAACTTTGACACGCCACACTTTATTGGAAAATATTTCAAAATATTTTCAAATTATAGTTTAAGTTGGAGTAAAATTTGTGGTATAAAAAGATGTTTCACAAAATTTATATTTTCTTCTATAACTGTCCGGTCCCGGACATTTGCCGAACTCTGTATAGGAATGCTATATTAAAATAATAAATAATTCGAACCTTTCATCACTTTTTTATGAACCCTGCATACCTGTGATTTATCACTCAATATAAAGATCTACATTCTGCATGTCTGTAAAAATATTTTCAATAAATTCGCCAGTCATTACTTTTTAATCCTTATATACCAATTTTTGTATATAGTTTCCAATAACTAGATTGTGTAGGCTCGTAGTGAAACCAACTAGGCATGATGACTGATTTTGTAAAATTTTTGCTCCACAATGTAAAGGAGAAAATTTTAAAAATACAATTCAAATTTCGCACCAAAACGTTAGAATAGTACCTACCTAATGGCGTCTCTATGACATCACACATCTGTTAATACTTCAATAATATTTCAGTTTGCAAATTAAAAATTTATTTTGATTACAAATTTAAATTATTTTGTTTGATATTCATGCATTCTATAACGAGTAAATATCATTTAAACGATACAAAACCAGAAAATACAAAAGTTCCAACGATATACAAAAGATTGACGTCAGACGTTTCAGTTATTCTTAGTGACTGTCATCATGCCTATTTGCATGCGTAATGGCATCTACAAACATTTTAATTTTAAACTGATTAGCAAGTAGGTAAGTATTTCTAATGCTTCAGGTACTACTAATAATTAAAATATATCTAATACTGTGGTACTAAAAAATCGTCAAAGTTACACCAATTAACAATGTAATTTTCATTACTTTATGTGAACTAATTTATACCAAAAACATGTGTACAAAATCCTTTTCTATACCTCCTTTAACAAATCATTACCCTTTGTGATATGCGCTTATGGTACATAAAACGATGTGTGTGTGTGTGTGTGGAAGCAGGGATGGCCTCAGCCGAAGGCTATTTTTTTTTTTTTTTTTCCCTTCGGAGCCGTCCTTTCGCCGGTACCACCTCAGCCTCCTGGGCTTATTGTGGATACTCCTAGTGTTCTGACTACAACCTATTCAGCCAATCCGTTCCCTGTATTAGCTCATACAGGTTCTTAGCTGGTTGATTGTAGAAGTCTTCTGGAGTCATTTGGGTTCTACCATAAAGTTTCTGCCTTCTGTGGTCCAGCGACTCACAGTTGCATAGTATATGCAGAGCTGTTTCGGTATCCTTTTTGCATCTTCTGCATGAAAGGTCTCCGTTGTACAGCCCTATTTTGTTTAGGTGCTCCTTTGTGGGAAAGTGTCCCGTAAGTAGCCCCGTAGTGGTGCGCAGTTTGTTCCTGCTCATTGAGAGCAGTTCTTTCGTTACTTTTTCTGATGGTTCTTTTATGAATTTCTTCCCATGTATTTGCCCAGTCGTATTCTTCCAGTATTTCTTGTGTTGTTCTTTCAACCACCCTTTTAACCATGACCTGGTTAAGCATCTGGGGATGCCCACAGCAGGTTCGGGTCCGTTCATCAGAGTTGACGATCCTACTCTTGCGAGTTCGTCAGCTTTTTCATTGCCTGCGATTCCTTTATGACCTGGTACCCACTCCAGTGTTACACTGTTCCGAGTCGCCAGTCTTCTAAGTTCTTCGCCGCATTCCCATACTAGCCGAGATGTCACCCTATAGCTCTGAAGTGCTTTAAGGGCGGCTTGGCTGTCGCTGTAGATCCTGATCTGCCTGTTGTTGTAGGCTCTCATACTGTTAGCCCTTGCACACGCAAGTATTGCATAAACCTCTGCTTGGAATACAGAGGCGTATTTTCCTAGCGAGACGATTCCTTCATATTTGCTCGTCTTGCTGTATATGCCCGCTCCGGTGCCGAGTTCATTTTTAGATCCGTCTGTATACCAGATCAGTTCATTCGCTCTACTAAGTGGTGGTGCGTTCTCTTCCTCAAGCTCCTTTCGATCTTTGATAACAATCTCGAAGTTCTTGCGAAAGATATATTTGGTAGTCATTTGGTCTGTTGGCATTTTGAAAATGTCATCACCCACCTGCCTTATCTCTGTGTGTCCTCTCCCATGTGCCACATCATGGTCTAGTGCTTTTTCCAGTCGGGTTAGTGCTGCCCTTGCTTCACACATTATGACATAATGTAGTGGAGGAAGGTCTAGCATTGTTTCCAGCGCCGCTGTAGGAGTAGTCCTCATTGCCCCTGTAATGCCAGTGCATGCAAGTCTTTGCACCTTGCTTAGTTTTAGCATAGCAGAGGATTGTCTGGTCTTTGGCCACCATACCAAAGATGCATATGTTATCTTGGGAATGACAACCATTTTGTATAGCCAGTGTACCATGCTGGGTCTTAGTCCCCATTTAATGCCGTAAGTACGTCTGGCAACCATGAAGGTCACCTCCGCTTTCTTGATCACGTGCATGAGGTGTCGGTTCCAAGTTAAGCCTGGGTCTAGGACAACCCCAAGATATTTTACTTCATCCGACAGTCGTATTGGTTCACCTTGAAGCGTCAGAGGGCCAAGTCCTTCCCTTTTCCTTCTTCTGGTGAACGCAATTATCTGTGTTTTCGAAGGGCTAATACGTAGCCCTTCTTTTACAGTCCAGCCTGTTACTGCATTTAAAGCCATCTGGAGTCTGTCTCTGGTTGTACTGTTGTATTTACCTTGGGATAGAATTACCAGGTCGTCTGCATATCCTATGGTGTTGAATCCTCCTCTGTGTAGGGTTCTGATGAGCCCGTCCATGACCAGGTTCCACAGCAGCGGGGATAGTACTCCCCCCTGCGGACAGCCCCTGGTTGCACATACTGCCATTGTTTCCCCCATCAGAGTTGATTCTATGAGCCTGCTTCTGAGCATGCAGTCTATCCACCTGCAGCTCGTGGCATCGATCCCTAAATTCCTCGTCGCCTTAGCTATAGATTCATAGGAGGTGTTGTCAAAAGCTCCTTCTATATCAAGAAAGGCTGCCAGCAGCACCTCTTTGTTTTCCAGCACGTATTCAGCCCTTTTTATGAGTTGATGTAATGCTGTTTCGGTTGATTTTCCCCCTCTGTATGCATATTGATCTTGGTGTATTGGTCTTGAAGCCATTATACCATCTCTAATATGTCTGTCGAGAAGTTTCTCAAGAGTCTTTAGCAAAAAAGACATTAGACTGATTGGTCTCAGAGCTTTAGCCGTGTCCTGTCCAGAGTTTCCAGGTTTTGGTATAAATGTAACTCTGATGCGTTGCCAGGTTCTTGGAATATGCCCCAGAGCTAGGCTGGCTCTGAGCAGTTCACTTACCCTGTTGTGCAGTGTATTTCCTCCTTTTTGGAGTAGGATAGGATAAATCCCGTCTGGTCCCGGTGATTTATATGGTTTGAAGCTGTTAATAGCCCATTCTGTCTTTTCCGCATCTACCACTGCCTTCGCTGTTCGCCAGTCTATCCTGGATGCCCAACGTGGTCTATCCAGTTCTGTCGCTGGAGAGTTCTGTGGCGGAATGGTGGGTATTGATCCAGGGAAGTGTACCTTGAGTAGCTCTTCCAAGGTTTCTTTACCATTTTCAGTATATTGTCCGTTATCTTTTTTGATAGCGTGTATAGTCTGATTAGGGTCCTTGGAGAGAATCTTCTGCAGTCTGGCACACTCATGAGTCTGTTCTATCTCCTCACAGGCTATTGGCCACAGAACCTTTTTATTGCTTTCTATTAAATGTGTCTAGGTTAAAGATCTATTTTTGCTTGCTTAATGAAGTTTATTATAGAATCTAAAGTATCTTTTTCTGTGCATGCCAGGAGAGAACTAATATTCAGTGGAAGGGGAAAGTTATGTTCCTTTAAAGAGATATATAAATTAGATATAGCCGCTTCATTTTTCTTACACTCTAGAAATATATGATTAGTATCACCGATCGATACGTTGTCGCAGTTGCCAAATGGAGATTGTAGAATGCCCAATTTATGAAGGTGCGCCGGAAAGCAACCATGGTTTAATTTTAGTCGCGTTATAGTTGCTGTATAATTTCTACTATAATCAAACTTTGTTATGTGTGGTATATTATTTGGTAGATTTGTATGAAGCTGGAAGTAGAAGCTTTTTGATGTTTTGCTTATGTTATTGTAAGCTTCTCTCCATCTGATTCTAATAGATTTTTTATACATGTCAATTACATCACTTTGACAGAAAAAGTTTAGGTATTTTCTTAATTTACAAGCTTCTTTTGCCTCCTGATCTGCCTTCTCGTTGCCTATAATACCGCTGTGACCTTTTACCCATATGAGAATAATATGTTTGTTATCAATTTTCAATTGGTATAGTAAGTTTCTTATTTCAAAAATTAGTTCCTGATTGTAAATATTTATTGGAGATCCTTCTATAGCTTGTAAAACGGATATTGAGTCTGTCATTATAGCAACTGTTTGAACTGGATTTAGTGTACACCATAATAAGCATTATTGTTTTAGTGCTCAAGCCTCCGGCAGAGTAAACTGAAAAAATGTCTGCTATTCTAAATTTTTCGACATGATTTATGTTTGAAACAAAAAATACTGCTCTTGTTCCATAGTCACATTTGGATCCATCTGTATATATTTTAGTTACATTGTCTCCAAAATTATTCAATATGGTTTTAAGAACTATGTTATTTAGATTAGGAATTTCGGTGTATAAGGGGTATATGACGGTTGGTGGGAATATAGTACTTTTGTAACTATACTTATATATTGGGAATTTAGTACTATTTAAGATGAAAGCTTCATCATGATTGGTATTAATAAAGGCCTCTGCCAAAGGAGGGGATGATTTTATTTTCCAATAAGGAACTGTAAGATTACAAGTATTTATGTAAGCGACTTTTTGGATCATTTCCGTATTAAATGCTCTATATTTAATTATTTGTTTTTCAGCTAAAAATTGTCTACGTATGTTCAATGGTGGCTCTTGAATTTCTGCCAAAACTGCTTGGTTAGGAGATGATATCATTAGCCCCATACAAATTTTTAATGCCTTATATTGAATACGATCAATAGTTAATAGATTTGTTTTAGATGTAGCTCCATATAATGTACTCCCATAATCCAATATGGAACGAATATAAGCCTTGTAGAATGTATACGCAAGGTTGACATCTGCTCCCCATTTTCTTTTGGATATTACTCTTAGCAAATTCATACCTTTTTCGCATTTTTTTTAACATACCTGACGTGGTTCGACCATAATAATTTTGTATCTAAGACAATGCCTAGATATTTAAATTCGTCGACAAACGGGATCGTGAAATCTGACAGGGTAGTAGTTCTAGCAGTCTTAACTCGAGGTCGAGTAAAACATACCAAAACAGTCTTATCCCGATAAACACTGAATCCCATATCATTAAACCAGTTCATTAATAGCTGCATACATTCTCTCAGGTCTTCTAAACATTCTTCATACGAATCATGGGTGAAGTAGAAGCATAGGTCGTCCGCGTATTGAATCATGTTACATTTATCGACTACTAACCAGTGCAGATCTGCAGTATAAATACATAAAACGATATACAGGGTGTTTACACTTACTCCGTTTGCATGTAGATTCCTCTCGTAAAATTGGACAAAATGATTTAAGGATTAAGGGGTCCAGCACATTTACTTTTCGAAATACAGGGTGTAAAAGTTTTGAAAAATTAAATGTTTCAATTCGATAACTTTAAAATGGATGGATACATTGATTTGACATTTAGCAGGTTGTTTTTAAATGTAAAAGGGCATATTTTGATGGAAAAATATTTTTCAATTTTTGATCCAGTGGTGTACATTTGAAAGAATATGTTACCTTTCCCTTCCCATTTTTTACGCCACTGACATTTGAAGCAATTTTTATTCAATTTTGTATTCCTCAATGGTTTTCACGTGAAAAACGAATAACCTTTACATATCAAAAAATTTGTGGTTCTCAAGATATTTGATGTTTTCATGAAGTTTTTCACGTGAAAACAATTGAGGAATACAGAATTGAATGAAAATGAGAGGGGAAAGGTAACATATTTTTCCAAATGTACACCACTGGATTAAAAATTGAAAAATATGTTTCCACCCTTTTACATTTAAAAACAACCTGCCAAATGTCGAATCAATTTATTCATCCATTTTCAAGTTATCGAATTAAAACATTCAATTTTTACTTTACCCTTTATTTCGAAAAGTGAATGTGCTGGACCCCTTAATCCTTATATCATTTTGTCCAATTTCACGAGAGGTATCTACATGCATTTGAAAACACCCTGTATAACTACATTTTCTACTCTCATACTTATATTTCATCATTAGATATGCAGAGGCCGTACTTTCTTGGTATATAGATTTTTTATTAAACTATAAGTTATCATCCTATAGGAATAAATCCTTTAATTTATATCTGCTGTTAAAATATGTATGGGATTAGAAAAAAGTGTCTGCAATTCTTATTTAATGATTATTTATACTTGTGTCTTGATAGCCGTTACTAAATGATCATTGCATAATATACTAGTATTTTCATAAAAGTCATATCTGCCCCCGATAAAAATAACAAAGTTTCCATCTAACAAATCATAGGCAATTGTGTGTACTACTAATTTATTAAAGTGCAACTAACATTGAATATAAAAATAGTGTTTTTTGTTTTCTAAATGTGTAAAGTGTGATTTGAAATTAATTAATCATACATATCAAATTTTGTAATGCACAATATAAAATTATTTACTACATTTATTTTACAGGCACTCAGTGACCATCATACAAATAAAATGTTGGCTACAGAGACTGAACATTTCCAGACGCAGCATTAAAATATACCTTGGAAATGTTCAAGGTGTACATTGTTTACTAAATATTAAGTTTATATTAATACATATAATGTATTGGGTGATGGTTAAGGATTAAAATAAATATATTTATACAAACTACACGTTTGTTATGATTTTCAAATACCTTAAGGTCAAGATCAAAATCAAGTTGGTCCAACAAAGTTCAACTTTTAAAACCTCATAATCAATATCAACTATTATGGTCTGTATACAATAAATTGATCTATGGAACAGAGGGGACAATGTAGAGATTGCAATGATAGTTTCTGTATTTCAGTTATCCGCCAGGTATAGGATGTGCTCTGCAGTTTCCTTCACTAGATTTCCCTCTTTCTTGTTGTACCTATCTTTATTGATAATTTTTGCTACGCCACAGAAGGGTTCCGATCCAATGAATGGCATTGATGAGCCTTGTCTGGCCATTTCATCTCCCTTTTCTTTCACTCACTTCCAGTCCTCCCTCCCTGGTATAGTTATTTGGAACCTATTAAAGCTATATCTTTTGTGTCAATAAGTCATCCGCTTCTAGCTCCTCAAAGCTCTGTCCTAGCCTCAAGCAAAGTATAATAAATTGCGAAATATTTTTTTGTTCAAACAGTTTAAAATTGAACTAATTGTTTTCTCATTAAAATATGTAAAGGAGGTAGAGGAAACACAGCGAAAATCACATCAGGTAATGAAGTATTAAAATGTTTGTGATTTATTATTGAGCAGAAAGTGAAAAATATATATCTTATTGCCAAGCAAAAATAAAAATTGATATAAAATTCATCACTGGTCATCCCAAATTTTAATCGAACGCCTTTTTTTCAGACATTGGGCGACCACCACACATCTCAGTTACAATCGTAGAAAGCCGACGACAAAGATATGGAAATATTAAGAAAAGCTTCTTGAAAATACACATACTTTGGTATTTGAACATTATTTGAATTGAATATTTACTTGTATCAAAATAATAGACGATTTTTTCTTGGTCTACCACATATACTATGTATGTATGTATGTATTTTGGGGTGACATTCTCTGAGACCTAAAAGATCTATTGTGCCCCTTTACTTCTACTCAGTTTCTGAGGAGAGTCTCGGAAACTAGTAGTTCCTTTAGTCCTATTTCCCGGAGGAATTTCAGGATGTCTGCAGGCTTCAACTTAGGTAAATGTTCCTCTTCTATCCAGTAATCTCCCAGGTGCTGTGCTCTAGGATTCTGAAGTGCTGTGCAGTTGGAAAGTATGTGGATGGAGATTTCTTCTTCCATTCCACAAAATCTGCATTCTTCTTCCTCCACTATTTTGAGCTTTTTCAGGTGCCCATTCAGGTGACAATGTCCCGTTAGGATCCCTGTTAAAACTCTTAGCGCAGTTTTACTTTGACTTATGCATTCTTTTGATCTCAACAGGTTGTAGTCACCCAGAAGAGTCTTTGATTGTATAAGCCCTACTAGATCTTTCCAATGGTCATATCTCTTTTTCTCGGCTTTACTTATTTCTTCCAATATTACATTGGGGCTGATTCCGCAAAAGGGTTCAGGTCCCCAGAAAGGTATTTCAGTCCCCCTCTTTGCTAGTTCATCTGCTATTTCATTTCCTTCTTTCCCAGTGTGTCCTGAAATCCATAGTAAGGTGACTATATTGTTCTCGCCTAGTTCATTGAGTTTGTCTAGGCATTCCCACACTATTTTAGAACTGATTACACAAGAGCTCAGTGCCTTAATGGCTGCTTGACTATCCGACATTATGATAATCCTTTGTCTTCTGTATCCTTTATCAATATTGAACTGGGCGTACTTTCTTATGGCGTGGATTTCTGCTTGAAAGATTCTTTGGTTTTTCCCAAGCTTTCAGAGTGTTTGGTTCCTGGCCCGAACACTCCTATCCCAGTTCCTTCTATCGCTTTTGAGCCGTCTGTGTACCATTGAATGGCATTATTTCCAAGTCTGGTAATGGTATTTGGATCCCATTCCTTCTTTTTGCAAAATTCCTTAACGAATTTCTTTGAAAAGTTATACTTTTTCATCACACCGTCTTGTGGCATGTCCCAGGTTGTCTGATTTCTAAGAAGTGAGGAGGTGTTTTTTTTTAATGATTCCCTCTCTACTTAGTCTGTATCTTGTTCTTTCTGCAACGCTTTCCACCCCCATATGTAGAGGGGTGGGGTTGAGAATCACTTCCATGGCTGCCGTTGGGCATGTTCTCATTGCTCCTGTAATGCATAGACAGGCTAGTCACTATGGCAGTGTACATCCAGCTTAGAATTTTTGGGTTACAACTCTAGTTTCTTCCTGCCAGATTTCTGCACACCATTAAAGCCATTTTGCCTTGTATGTAATCTCCTTTTCGTGTTTGTTCCACAGGAGTTTACTGTCTAGAGTTAAACCTAGATACTTGACATCTTGTCTCCATTCAATCCCGCTCCCATCAAGTTTTATGGTTTTGAGGTCGAGATTTCTTTTCTTAGTGAAAGCTATTGGGATGGTTTTAGTGGGGTTGATGCTAAGTCCCACTTGCCTACACCAGCTATTTGTATAGTTCGGACCCTTTTGTACAATACCACAAAGGGTGTTTTTGAATTTCCCCCTGGCTGTTATGACAATATCGTCGGCATATCCTTGGCAGAATATTCCGAGATCCGTCAAACCACACAGGAGTTCGTCAGACTCCACATTAATAGGGATGCTACTCCTCCCTGTGGGCATCCTCTGGTAGTGCAGATGGAGACAATGTCTTTGCTCGTTCTCGTCTCTGCTACTCTTGTGGTGAGCAGTTCCGACATCCATTTGGATGTTGTGCTGTCTACACCTCTTCTGTTTAATGCTCTTTTTGACGGCCTTATGTGGAATATTGTCAAAAGCTCCTTCTATGTCCAAAAATGCACATACTACAGTTTCTTGGTTGTCTAGAGCACCTCGGATATCCTCCGTCAGTTGTACCAGTGCAGTCTCCGTAGATCTGCCTGCCCAGTAAGCATGCTGACATGGGTGGAGAGGTAGTCTCTCTAGGATTTCCGTTCTAATATGGTTATCAATAGCCTTTTCCATCGTTTTGAGTACAAACGATGTTAGACTAATTGGTCTAAAGGTTTTGGGGTTTGTTGTGTCCCTTTTTCCAGTTTTTGGAGTGAAGGTGACTATTGCCCTTCTCCATGCTTCAAGTATATAACCCAGTTCTGTAGAATTTCGTCTTGACCTTTCTGGAGCAATGCTGAGAAAATTCCATATGCTCCTGGTGCCTTGAAAGGTGAAAAGGTGTTCATGGCCCATTTCAACCTATCATTACTACAAATTTGTTTGGCCATTGTAATACTTTCTCTCGAAGGCCTATTGTGAACTTCGAGAGGATTATCTCCCCTATTTGGGGAGATATACTATAGTAAATCTAGTAGTAAAAGTTCGGTTAAGAATCCAGGGAGAGACCTGATCTTTTTTGTCGAGAATAAGACACCATAAAGTTTTAATAGTACCACGCCCCTGGTCCGAGAATTCGCTCTCTGATGAATGTGCGGCTTCTTGTGCATTCCTATCACCTATGCATGTGTAGATTACTTAATAAAATACTCTTATTAAATATTTTTAATTGAAACCAGGTGATATAAGCACATAAGCATATTTACAAAAATACTTACGATTTAATGGATAAATACATTTTTCCTTTTAAAGTTTGCTTCACAGGATTAATTTTTTTCAAAATTTGGGTCATAATATTTACAAGTTGTTCACTAGAAAGACCAGTCTTTTTAGATTTGAATTTCTGCAATAATTCTGTAGTGGTCATCGGTTTTCTCATCAAGTATTTTCTTACAGCATCTTCTGTAATGCCCGATTCGTTAGAACCAGAAATGAAAGTAGGGAGATCCAACTTCACTTTTTTAGGGCTGGGACCAGCTAGAGCGTCATTTATAAGTTTTCGTTTGTTATCAGTTGGAGTAGCTGAACGGGAACTATTTTCACTACTAGCTTCCTTTTCTTCTTTTTTTGGTTTCTTATCATCTTTTTTAATTTTCTTTGAATCTTCGTCAGAGGTACTATCTGAACTGAAATCATTATCATCTACTTTTGTTTCCTTCTTAGTATCCTTTTTAACATCCTTCTTGGGCTTTTTCTTCTTTTTCTTTTTGTCTTTTTCATCAGTTTCTTCTTTCTTCTCTGTCTCCTTTTCTTTTTCCTCATCTTCATTGCTTTGTTCTTTTTCTGATTTTTCACTATCCTCATCTGATTCTTCGTCAGAGTTCAACAATTTTCTAAGTGCCTTTTCTTCAGATACACCATCCAAATTGACATTTTCAGGTTCACTATCACTACTATCACTAATGTAATCGAGTTCTCTCCCTTCTCCATCTCCATCATCAGAATCTTCAAAAGCCTCGGCTTCTGTATCACGTTTTTTCTTTTTGGGAACCACTTTTTTCACCTTCTTCTTTTTGTCACTTTCTTCTGGTTCTTCTTTTTCCTCCTCTGCAGAAGAATCGCCATCGGAGCTGTCCATCCATTCATCCATTTCAGATATTTTAAGATCTTTTTCTTTTTTGGTGGTTGATTTTTTACCTTTTTCCTCTCCTACAAAATTAATAAGGTAATAAACCAAGATCAACTTATCAATATTCTAATATTTGTCTATTTTAAAGTGAAGAATGACTTACCACATAATTATACAAACAGAAAAATAAACTATCAGCAATATTACTGATACTAAATTAATATCAAGACAGGAAATACATGACTCATTACCTTCATCTAAATCTGCTTCTTCTTCCCCCTTCAATCTCTTTCTTAACATGAGTGAAAAGTAGTTCAAATGCTTATTCCTCTTGCTAAATTCCATTTCTGCTTCTTCTGCAGATAATGCTTTATACCTTTGGATTGGTTGAAATTTGTACCACTCTTGTAATGGGAATGCTTCAATTGCACCATCTTCAGCATGTGTAAATACATAGTAAGCTGTATTATTTGAAACACCACCTAACAGAAGAAAATTGCTATTAAAAGTGCTGAAACAAATATTTGCTCCAATAAATATAAATCAAACATGTTGTGTTCAACACTAACCTTCTCTGATTCCTTTAAATTTTTTAACAGTGCTACCCATTGACTTTAATATCCAAGGTTGGTCTTCTACTTTGTATTTTCTTGCGATAATTCCCAACTTTTTGCGCCTAGCTTCTTCCTTGGCTTCTCTACCAAACTCAGAACCAGCCCCAAATTTTGGGAGTTCTTCTTCTGCTCCTTTATATTCCTTCATATTATTTTCTCGCTCCATGCTTACCTTCGTCCATTTCCCAAAATCTACATCCAAAGTTCCATTAAATCTCATAACATGGTATCTTTTTTGTACATGTTTGGGAACACGTATTGAAAATTCTTGGACATTTACAGGTGGAGTTTGAGATCCCGTAGCAAGAGGGGCAGTCGTCATATTGTGTTAAGTATGTGTTTGAATATACAAAAAAAGTAGATATTTATACTAAAATATAACAGAATATTTCGAAACTAAATCTTCAAAAATGGAACTAAAACAAAACAATTCATTGTAACTTTTTCTTACAACTTTTCTGACAATTCTGACGTTAGACGTTAGTGTCGTTAGTCTGTGGTGACGTTGTGTCATCATATGTCAAATATCAAATACAGTCAAATAAAAAGTGGATAAAGGGGTTATCTATGGAGGGGATATGTGCCAAGCCAAAATCATAGATAACCTCATAGAAAAATAACCTAGTCAAAACCATAGAAAAAATAATTATTATTTATTATTATTATATTGAAGTGTCTCGATTCTATATAAAACTTATATTATTGCCTATGGAACTATCCAATATCCATGTAATCTGCTTCGGTCAAGGTTCACATGGTTCATTGTGTCCTTGTACTACACCTACGGTGTTACTACATGGTTACTACCGAGAGTACCGAGTAGCCCTAGCCCTCATCATAAAGAAATATTCATTTCTCTATGGCTGTCACATAGAGAAACATGTCTATGCTCTTATAAATCTGATATCTATATTGTTCTATGCATCTGATATGTACCTATGTTCGTGCTTATACATGACGTCAATTAATCAAAGTGAAATTTTTATAACATTAAAGTTTTCCAATACATAAAGAGAATAAAAAAAGATTGATCTAAATTATTAGGTACTAACAATATAACATTATTATTTAAATAAAACTAAACAATTATTATAAACAATACATTTTTACAACTTGACAAAATATTAATGTGGTTACGCCTGCGTGAAGCAACTTTCCTTTGTTGTCCTTTTTCGTTTCTGTTTTCATTTCTTGTTCGAGGTCAGATTTGCCAGCTGTTTGTAGACAGTTCAGCTGATGTTTGTTTTTGGGTGGTACAATTTGATGTGACACACATTTTAATAAACGTGCGATTATAAACATTTTACTTTAACTATAAATAAATTAGAATGCTTCTTAAATAATTTGTATGAATCCGCTTTGTCCCAATATAAAATATCGTTAATGACGTAATAGATGTATTCGTGAAGACAAAGAGCTTAGTATATTTTTGTTTTAAAGATAATACAAATCTGGAAAGCAAGGAGGTCAAGCGAATTTCAAAAATAAGTCTGGATAGTGATTCATCCGGGGACGACGGTGGTGAACCGCCGCGTAAAAAAACCCGAAGGACTACAAAAAACGAGACGATGCAGTCGACTAACGGGTTGGTCCAAAATGGGGCACCATCATGTAGCAACGGGTCAACAGAAAATGGTCATGTTGATGCTGAAAATGGCTTATTCCTCAATCGCCCAAACCAAGAAATTGTGAGACTTATTGGACAGTTTCTTAAAAATGAAGGATTGACGTAAGTTAATGACCTCTAAAATCAATGTATTTCGTTGTTTATTAAATGAATTTCTAAATATAAAAATAAATTGATTTTTCAATATTTTGAAACTTTGTATGCTCATAGCTAATTGAACTGTTTTTAAAATAATTGAATATGCAAGTCATGCAGTAATTTATTCCATTTTTAATAATTTACATTTTGAAATAAATACGAATTTCAATGCCTAATTTAATACTAAGCTCAAGTATACAATGCAAAGAAATAATTGTAATTAAAATTATCTGAATTTAATAGTATGCAAGGCTCTTGACTTGCAAACATATTATTCTGAAGGTTAAATCTACTTGAAACCTTACTAGCTATTATACATATACCGTAACAGAATAATAATTTTGAAGTAGTATACCAACAAACCTTTGTTTTATTTGTAATAAAATGTAAGCTCATAGTATGCATTGGTTGTAAAATAATTATTTTAAAGGTTTAAAAGAAAATAAACAAATAGTCTAAGCTAGGAGAGCACAAATTTGTTTTCCATATAAATGTATTTATACTGATATTGCATACCATTATTGTATTATTACAAGAATATCATTCAATACATTACACAGTGAAATGTTACTGTGAGGGTTGAATCTTGATCCTCAAGCACAGATTAATCTGTGCTTCAAGTAACCTTTATTTGACAGTATGTTTGAAAAAGATATTACCATAATGTAATTGAAATAAGCTATAGTAGAAATTAAAATTGAAAATAATACAAATGTGATAATAAAAAATATAAAACTACATTCTTCTTATAGAAAATTAAAAATATAAAGATAATAATTGTCAATAGCCTTTATCAGTGATATTTTCTAACAATATACTAAGTATTTACAAATTAATAATTGCCCATTTTTAAACCTATAGTAAAACATGTGAATCTTTAATGGATGAATCTGGATGTCGCCTTGACCATCCAGCAGCTGCAAAATTTCGTCAGCATGTCATGGATGGAGATTGGTCTAAGGCAGACCATGATTTACAGGAATTACGTCCTCTTTTAGGACAAGACACTAATATTTTGGTGAGTAATTCTTAACAACATTGCTGTTATTTTTTTATTTTGATCAATATACAAGTAGTACCAAATATCCCATATATTTAAATTGTTTCACAATGCCATATGATTTCAGCTTATTCTGCTCTTGATTTTATAATGTTTGAAATTTATTTCACTTTGTTGATATCTATCTACTGACTACCAGTTTAAACATAAAAAAATTGTACAAATGTTATAAACATATTTCAGGCTCTTCACAAATGTCTGAAAGAAAGACTATGTAAAATATAAACCATAAATTTGATAACAATATTTTTATACTCAGACTGTTAACTGACATTTTCCAATGCTACTAAGTTTTATAGATGTGTATATAATGAGTAGAATCAAACAAATATTCCAAATGCATTACCTAAAAAAATATGGGGTCAAAGTTTGAAGTTGAACACCCTATTTCATATATTAAATGGTACATAGAATTTAATTTTTTTTGCAACTCTTGTATATCTATATTTTCTGAAAACATACTTTTCATACAGTAGTTGCTAATTCAACATAATTTTCAAATTCAATCAAAAAAAGTATTAATTCAATTAGTAAAGTTACACCTGTCAATTTTAGGAAATGAAGTTTTTGATTCTTGAACAAAAGTACCTAGAATTTTTAGAAGAAGGACGTGTTCTTGATGCTCTACATGTTTTAAGAAATGAATTAACACCTCTTCAACATAACACTGCAAGAGTACACCAACTCTCAAGTTTTATGATGTGTTCTAATACTGATGAATTACTTGAACGCACAAATTGGTAAGTATAAAAACTAAAGTGGCACTTCTCTTTTTATTTATTTATTTCAAATTGTATTTGAAATAAATATATTTGGAAATGTTTGTTTTTAGGGAAGGTAAAGGTATACAATCTCGAATGACTTTAATGAATAAATTACAATCATACCTGCCCCCCACAATAATGTTACCACCTAATAGACTTCAAGAATTACTTAATCAAGCATTAGAACTTCAAGCGATACGTTGTAGCCATCACAATACTTCCCAAGGCGTTTCTTTACCAGAATCCTCATTATTAGTAGACCATGTATGCCTAAAATCGTCTTTTCCCATTTATACAATACAGGTAATAATAATTATAATAAAAAATCCACAAGCCCTGCGTAATATATTTTATTGTAGGTATTAAATGATCATTGTGATGAGGTATGGTTCTGCAGTTTCTCACCAGATGGGACCAAATTAGCTACTGGTTCAAAGGATCAAAATGTTATCATATGGGATGTTGATCCCGAAACGTGTACTCTTTCATTAAAGAAGATATTAGAAGGTCATAATACTGGTAAGTAAAACAAAATTATGGCATTTATCTTGTGCACATTGAAGTGTTCTTATTATTTATTAGGTGCTGCGTATATATCATGGAATCCAGATTCTACACACTTAATCGCATGTGGTCCAGATGAAAGTCCAGAAGTTTGGATGTGGAATATTGAAACTGAAGTATTTCTTAAAGTCACACAGTCTCAAGATGACGCTCTTGTATGTTGTGCATGGAACAAAGACGGAACTAAATTTGTAGTAAGTCATATTGTTTAATTGTACAAAAACAATCAATTTTTAAGTTGAAAAAGTTGATGGTTGCGTCGGAAAATAGAAAAAATGTAAAAATTAAAAATCAATCCAACTTTATGAAAAAAAAATACGGGGTAGCGAGAAAGTCTGGCACCTAGTCATTTTCTTTGAAAAGAATTATCAAATTTTGGGGCTATAAACAGTATTGTATTCTTCTTTTTTTTGCAGTTCCTCTTAAAAACGAAGAATATAACCCTAAAATTTGATATAGTGATGCCAGATTGGGGGAATTTTCCCTAGTTCTGGGGAGTTTCATCAAATTAATGAAAATAGGGAATTTAAGGCTATATTTAGGGATTTTAAACATCAAATATTCCAGAAGAATTATAATTTGAAAAAATGTTGACCCTGCCGCCACCTACTTCTAATACTTCTATTAGTTTGAACTTTTTTCTAGTTCAGTTCTTAACCTTGCTGTAAATACCTAATATACAACTACTCATGCGCACCTATACCTCGCACCAAATGCGTTGCGCCGCGCCGCCGCACAACTAACGAAACTATTACTAGCATTTTAATTAATTACAAAATAAACTTTGTTCCTTCCAAAACTCATGTTTTAACGTAAACTTCTCTTTTTAGAACTTTAGTTCTTTACGTTAGGTTGGAGCGAAGCGACAGGGGGTAACTCGCAAAAGATCTGACCGTAACGTTACGTTACGTTGATGCGTTATGTGCCTTGAGCCTCTCTCTCTCGTTTACGAAGCAGCTATTCATATGCTTCGGCCGGGAATCGAACCCGGGTCGCCCGCGTGGATGGCGAGCATTCTACCACTGAACCACCGATGTTAAAATTCTATGCAAAGCTGGTATTCGCAGTGCTGGTGATATACTTGAATTTATTCAGATAATTGATAATAATCTATTGTTGATTAATTAGAATTGTTAAATGAAGTTTCATCCAGAGTAAAATAAATTCTTATATTAATATATGTGTATTTATTTATTGATTCAAAAATTTGATTATTGTTTAAAAGGAACTAAAGTCCTTACCGTGTGTCCCGCAACACGTTCTTCAATTTTTTAATTATTTCTAGGGAATTCTAGTGATTTATCATTTTTGAATTTTTAGGGAATTCTAGGGAAAAATTGAGCCACAATTGGGGATTTTCTAATCCATCCATCTGGCAACACTTAATTATATGTTTATTATTTTCAAAGAAAAAGACTTGGTGCCAAACTTTCTCGCTACCCTGTATATGAAAAAACCGTAAGGTAATTTTATTGATTTTTTTTAAACGTTCTAATGTGTATTACAGGTTGGAGGTGTACGGGGTCATTTCTATCAATGTGACTTGAAAGGAAATGTATTAGACTCTTGGGAAGGCGTTAGAGTAAATGGATTGTGGTGTCGACAAGACGGCAAAACAGTTTTGGCGTCAGATACTCATCATAGAATTAGAGGTTATATTTTTGAGGAGGTAGCCGATCAACAAATGTTAGTATTACTTTTTTCTAAATTATAGTTAACGGTAATTTGCATAAAATGTTTTTCAGTATTCAAGAAGACCATCCAATAATGTCATTTACAGTGGATAAAAAAGACAGATTGGCTCTCTTAAATGTTGCCACACAAGGTGTTCATCTTTGGGATATAAACGACCGATGTTTAGTAAGAAGATATCAAGGAGTGACCCAAGGACATTTTACAATACATTCAACTTTCGGTGGAGTCAATCAAGATTTTATTGCTAGTGGTAGCGAAGATAATCAAGTAAGTAAAATTCGTCAATGTTGAAAACAAATATTCCAAAATATCGATTTTATTTCAGGTGTACATATGGCATATACGCAACGAGCAGCCAATAGCTACTTTACAAGGTCACACGAGAACTGTCAATTGTGTATCATGGAATCCGGTTTACCATCATATGTTAGTATCGGTATCGGATGATTGTACGATTCGAGTTTGGGGACCAAAAGACAAAATGGCCAAACCAGCAGGCACCAGCTGAGAATATGAAGACGAGTCTGAATTAACAGATTGCTTCATTATAAAGAACTACTGTGTATAAAGTTGATTGCAGCGACCACATACTGTCTGCCGCGATCGATAATTTATTAGTAAGTTACTGTTTGTCCAACAAGAATGAGCATCCCTATCGATACGACTCGTTTTCAGTACCATTGTTTACGTGTAAAAGTGGTAGCTAAAAAAAAGTATAATATTTTAAACGATTATCATTTAAATACACTGAAATAAACGTGGGTTTCTTATAATAAGATTTTATTTTAAAGGGAAATCACTGTTTTGTTTGATTAAAAATCGATTTCGATCATTTTCTGAGTAAGTTAATGCCAAAAAGTTGTCATTTACTGTGTGTATAGTTACATACTCTGACAGTCGCTCTAAGATAAACTAGCGTTTGTTGTTTTAGAACTTTTTTCGACGTTGTTTCATTTGCAGGTATTTTAAAACTATACCACGGATGGAGTATCCTATAGGTGAAAATTTTTTAAATATTAATTTAGTGAAAAATGTTATTCTTGATAAAAAGTTTTGCTTGTTCTGAAACCCCATAAAATGAAATAAAATTCAAGTTTTTCAAAACCCGTCTCATTTTATAGCCAGTTTTCTGAAAACCTGAAGTCTTACTTTTTGACATTTCTTCACATATTGGCTAATATCTCGGGAACCTCAAGGTTTGCAAGGTTCTAGTCTACGCCATTCAATTCAGAATTGAATTTTCTATAAAAAGAGGAATTTTGAAAATTATGAGTCTTCGCGAATTAGTGTAAGTTTCGGTGTGGACTTGAAAAAATTTTAAAAACCTGAAAATTATAATATCCATATCTAAGGTTTTTCGATGTGGAAAACTCCTCTTTTTATAGAAAATTCAATTCTGAATCGAATGGCGTAGACTAGAACCTTGCAAACCTTAAGGTTCCCGATTTATTAGCCAATATGTGAAGGAATGTCAAAAAGTCAGACTCCAGGTTTTCATAAAACTGGCCATAAAATGAGACGGGTTTCAAAAAACTTGAATTTTATTTCATTTTATGGGGTTTCAGAACATGCAAAACTTTTTATCAGGAATAACATTTTTCACAAAATTAATATTTAAAAATTTTTCACATATATGATACCCCATCCGTGGACAGACGCTGTATATGACTGGTTCAAAAAATTATTTTTTGGAAACAAAATTGTCTTGTTCTTTGGAATTTTATAACTCACGTATGAAGCAATACTCGGGAATGTTCAAGATATATTTTTGTAGGAAATTTGACACTCCTTTCAAAATTATTCAAGGTTAAAGTTAAATTAGTAGTTAAGTTTGCCATTTTTTCAATTTTTAGACGCTACAATCAAGTTTCTGAAAAAATTTTATAGGTAATTTTATGTAGAGCATTTTATTGGCTACAATTTATCTTCATAACATTTTTTCATATCTTTTATAGGTCGCAAGCTATATTAAATAATATAATAATAATTTTCATCAATTGTCACCCATGCTCAACCTCTATGGTCTTAATGGGGACACTGATGAGAATATTTATATATGTTACCGTATTCGTTCACCCTAGGTTGCATATATAATTAGCTTATTAATCACTTTTACTATTTGTCGTTATCACTTCCTTTTCATTTTATGCTTAGTTGTATTTTTATTACTTAACTCATTTTTATATTTTATAAATCAGTTTAGAACTGGAATCCAAATTGTTAAGTTGTTTCGTAATAAAGTTAGTTTTTAAAAACACTTTCTCAGTTAATTAAAAGTTAAGTATATTTATATATATATTTTCTTTTTGTGTTATTCTATTCTATAATTCTTTTCTATAAATTGTATTATATATTGAATAAACATTATTATTATTATAATAATAAATATTTTGTTCACACGTAAAGAGGTTACATGAACAAAGCTATGAATAAATACACTGTGAAACAAACATAAAATACATACAAATTGTAAAAATATAACATTCCATCGAGCAAACAATGTGTATAAGGGAACTATAACAATGTATGTATTTTGGGGTGACATTCACTGAAACCTAAAAGATCTATTGTGCCCCCAATTATAACAATACTTCTCTTTGATTTCCTAAGAAAGTAGACCTAATTATATAAGCAGCTGTTGATCTTTGCAGAAATAATATAAGTCAATATGAGAAGAAATTTCGCAATTGTTAAAAAAATCTTTCAATTACAATTAATGAAAATTTAATTAAAAAACAATTTTCAGATTGAAAATATAATTGTTCCATTAATATAATGAATTACGAACAATAAAATTTAATTAAATTTTCAATTTATTGCGAATAACTTAGGACCCATGAAAGATATGAAACGCCCTACAAAAAATATCTTATAAAATTATTTCATAAACTTGATTGGAGCGTCGAAAAATTGAAAAAATGTCAAAATTTATGGCTAATTTAACTTTAACCATGAATAACTTTGAAAAGAGTGAAAATATCGAAAAATTGTAAGAGCCCTTTTTTATAGAGCGTCAAATTTCCTACAAAAACAGTTCAGTCATTTCGCAGTATTGCTTCCTTCGTGAGCTGTAAAATTCCAAAGCCTAAGACATTTTTGTTTCCATGTTATTTAAATGGAAAATACAAATTGTCAATGCGGCACCTCTTAATATACATATGAAGGAGTTCCATCTTTTGCAGTATTTTATTCTCGTTATGCCCAACAATATTTTCGGTATACTTGTAAAAAATTATTCATTTTTTTGAAACACTACTATTTATAATAAAAAGGATCATTAAATCAATCAAATTAAAAATATATCCATATAATTGTTTATCCTCAGGGCGTCTGTCATTAGTGTCAGCTTGTCAGTTCGTGGGGACATCCCTACAGAGGATACAATTCTAGTTTAAAACACCCTGGGAATATACAGAGTATTCAATAAATGTGTTACTTGCCCTTGTAAAGTAGCTTTTTCATAGTATGGGAGTAGAAAAAAAAGAGCGTACGAAAGTCACATTTAATGGCTATTAGTTAAATAGCCATCGTTAAATACTGATTGCAATTCTTGAAATTTTAAAAAGAGTATCTTTCATCATAACAATCGATAACTATGGGATCCTGTTTAAGATAACCAACTTAACGAGAAGCGAAGTCCGATGCAATCTACTTAATGTTTTGGTAACAAAAATGTTAGACCTTGAGATACCGAAGTTGACATAACTTAGTAAATACACTGAAAAAATGATCAAATTTTCAAATACCGGTAGACAAGTATCTTATAAAAAATAAGACATTTATTTTTTTTTTGTTCTTACAACTCCCCATTTCATTACTGCCTTTATTAGCAATGTAAAAAATAAAATACTTGATGCAATAAATGCTGAAATGGGTCTTTTCAGTAATTTTTCTATTGCTTTAAATTGGAGTATTTTATAAAAAAAATTCAGTGTTTTTTTTATTTTTATTTTTGTTCGTTATATCCGTAGGATTTGTAAGGAGATTGGTGTGAACCTTTCATTTAGCCATTTGCATTTTAATGTTAATGCCTTCTAAAGAGTATCGTGGCCATTTAGTTATTGACAGGTATCAATACAGGAGAATATAAATGAAATATTTAATCTGGCTCAGTCTATTCAGTGGTTTGTAGGACGCATAGTGACTTTTAACAATTATTGCATACTATGAGGAATATGAGTAGGTAATAACAGTTTGATTAATGCTGTATATAACTTTTATAAAAACCAATTACCAAAAGCTACGAGCAGTGAAGGTGAAATTTTTAGTTAATTAAAATGTTAATGTACAATCATCACTGAAAATAATGAATTTTTGTTGAAAAAATAACAAAAGTGATGCATGTTTATTCTTTTGTCAGAAATTTATATCGCAGTTTTCAATTTTTATTTAAACTTTTTTTATATAAATTTTTTTGTTAATTTTTGTTTTTCTTGATATGTTCTAATGGGCTAGGTTTTGATGAAGATATTAAAAATATTAAGAAATGGTCTTGTTTTATTCAGAAAATGACGTACTTACGCAGAAACATTGAAATACAATTATTTATTTTTGTTCGTTTGTAAAAATAATTCGGAATGAATTTATTAAAATTAAATTTCAGTGAGCTTGTCTTCATCCAATAATTACATTTTAGGTATTTCTACATAGAACATTTTTGTTTCGCTACCAACAGATAATTTTCATTATTAATTATTAATAATGTTCAATAATTAATAAGAAATAATTTCAAAACATAAAATAATATAAAAAATGTGTTGTGTAATTTTCACTCGTCAGTTTTTGAATGTTTTAGTGCGTATTGTATGTGTATCGGTACATTTCAACAAATTTGAATAAAATAACAAGAAAATGGAAGTAAGAAATAAAATTTATTTATTGATTGGTTCGGCATCATCAGTGAGAGGCTTAGAGTCCTTGGCACCCCAGCCTTTTTGTGATCTTGGTTGTGCCTTTTATGTGAAGAGACAAGTAGCCCTCACCCGTCTTTTCACTAGGTACTTCTTCCTCCCTATATAAGAAATAACAATAATTTAATTTATGTATAAAAATAACTTACACCATAGTGCTGCTATTGTCACATTTGGCAGCGGCAAAAGTTGCCTGCAACCATTTACATGTACTATATATTTAATATTGCATGATTTGGTAATTAATATGTGAAACTGTAATGGAAAATACCAAGAAGAAGGGTAAGATGAATTTTAGAACATCACCGCTACAAGACTGCATAGCAAATATTATAAATAACGCAATATTGTATAACCCTTTCGAAGATGTAAAATCCTATAAGTAGTGCATCAGCTGTTGATAAATCTGAAGTATTTACTATGGCTAGATTATATCACGGAAATGAGAGGATGTACTTTAAATAAAATTTTGGTAGATAAAAATCTTACTTCAAAACTAATTTATATATACAGGGTGGGGCAATCTTCTGACATCGGAGGATTACATCGTTGTGGTGAGAGATAGAACTTTATCATTTTGTGTGAGCTAATACAGTTACTGAGGGCACATTTTGAAAATACTTTCGAGTCTACAGGGTGTTCCAAAACCACGTAGCAGCACAAACTTACATTTTTTTAAATGGAACGTACTATATTTTGTTTAAGAATCGAATTATTAAAGATCTCACCGAGAGCGTTACAAAAATATAGCACTCTAATATATTATAAGGGTGTTTTATGAAGATATGGCCAATTATTAGCAAAAAAGACCTCCTCTTTAACACTCTGCAAAAAAGTAAATTAAAATAAATCAACAGGTCTTTGTATTCAAATGCCATACACACATCATTGGCTGTACTCAGTATTAATTACTTTTTTATCTGTGGCTTCTTTAATACAGGGTGAAACAAAACGCAAATCAAGCAATATCTCAAAAATTTTTTTTTACAATTTGTTAGTACAATTAATTAACTTTCAAATGATGTAGTATACTTAGGGCATGAGTTAATGGAAAATCGTAGATATTTTATGACAATGGTCAAAAACAAGTATTTTATAAACACAAATTAAATTGTATTAAATTTTTACATGCAACATCTTGTGAATTTTAACATTACTAAGGCATAAATTTTAATCGTAATTTTGGATGCATCTAAAATATCTTTGACTTCTACTCTTACCATTAGAGGAAGGAAAGAAGGAATTATGTTGAAAGAAATATTTTTGTTTACTGTAAGTAGGCTAATGTCATTATAGTACTAATAAATATAAAAGCAGTTTGTAGTCTTTACGAAATAATTACTCAAGTCATCACAAACAGTATATCTTAGTTATGTAAAATGCAAGCTTGTATTTTATTTCCCAACTTTTTCTATTTTTTGAAAAACTAACAATTATGAAAACCAACATTATAAGAACACTCACATTTACATAAATGAACATTGACATTCTATAAAAAGTATACTAGTTTATGCTAAGTGTTCAAAATGGCGACCATTTACTTCCATACAATTCTTTTCAAAAATGAGTATCTTACACTTTCCAACATAGCTGGAGTTATTGTGGAAAATGCGTTACGAATCCTTTCTTTTACGTCTTCTCTGGTAGTAGGTTCCATTTGATACACAAGTTGCTTGATGTATCCCCATAAAAATAAATCCATCGGTGTGAGATCTGGAGATCGAGGAGGCCACGAAATTGGTCAACCACGTCCTATCCACCTGTCAGTAAATTGTCTGTTTAACCACCGAAGTACACAACGAACGTGATATACAGATGCTCCATCTTGTTGGAGCCACAAGTCAACTATTGTGTTTGAATCAACTTCCACATCACAAACGAAGAATACAGCAATATTTCTTTGACATTTATTAGTATTTTGACCGTAGCCCACTTTGTATAATCAAAAATATGGCTTGATTATGTTTCGCCCATTCTCAAACAAGCCTATAATAACAATTTTTGAAAGTGAAACATGAATAAATATGAAATTTTTGGTAATTCCAGGTACCTACGGTATTAGCAAACATTTTATTTCATTGATTAGATATTGTAGATGCATCCAAAATTACGATTAAAATGTATGCCTTAGAAATGTTAAAAATTATAAGAGGTTGCATGTAAAAATTTAATACCATTTTATTTGTGTATGTAAAATACTTGTTTTTGACCATTATCATGAAATATTTAGGATTTTCCATTAACTCATGCCCTAAATGTACTACATCGTTTGAAATATTATTAATTATACCAACGAATTGTAAAAAGACTTATAGGGTGATTCATTTAAAAATTTTGAGATATTGCTTGATTTGCGTTTTGTTTCACCCCGTATTAAAGAAGCCACAAATGAAAAAAGTAATTAATACTGAGCACAGCCAATGATGTGTGTATGACATTTGAATACAAAGACCTGTTGATTTATTTTAATTTACTGTTTTGCAGAGTGTTAAAGAGGAGGTCTTTTTTGCCAATAATTGGCCATATCTTTGTAAAACACCCTTATAATATATTAGAGTGCTATATTTTTGTAACGCTCTCGGTGAGATCTTTTCGATTCTCGAACAAAATATAGTACGTTCCATTTAAAAAAATGTAAGTTTGTGCTGCTACGTGGTTTTGGAACACCCTGTAGAATCGAAAGTATTTTCAAAATGTGCCCTCAGTAACTGTATTAGCTCACACAAAACGATAAAGTTCTATCTCTCACCACAACGATGTAATCCTCCGATATCAGATGATTGCCCCACCCTGTATTATAATTTACCGAAATTGAAAATAATCGAAAACAAAGTGGACGTATCAAATATAATTCTGTTTTCGAAAACAAGACCGGCGGTGAGAGTAAATCATGTGACAGCAAATGGATTTATACGTCTAATATTTCAGAGGAAGATATTTGCCCAGTTGATGGAAAAACTAAATTAATTTTGGAAGAAGATTTGGTATAAGAATATGCCAATGAGGAAGTCCACTAAGAGATAAATATATTGTATATTAAACAGATTTCTTGACTAACCCCAAACTGGACGAGTCAAGCGCAGAGCCTCTCTGTGAAGGGTTTTAAGGTCGATAGGTGTGTTGGGGCTAGTTTGTCATACTCCATTACACCAATTAGAACAGCCTTTACAAATGACGCGTAAAATTTTATGTTTGAAATGAAAATTATCCAATTGAATACATTATTCATATTATAAAAGAAATAAAAACATATAATTACATCATATAGTAGTTTTTAGGTATGGAGATCATTTTAAGGAGAGAAACTGTCTACATTCTAGGTTGACAATCTTTTGAGTTACCCATTAAACAACCCAAATTTGCTCGGTAAAATACTAACCTCTTGTGCAAGATTTAATTAATCCAATTTGATTCTGTCCTAATATAATTTTAAAACTATATGGTTTTAAATGAAACTAACTGTTTCTAAATGACTCCACAATATAGAAACAGTTAGTTTCATTTAAAACCATATGATGAGTAGATTCCACGAAGTGAGGGTTTATACAGTTAACTTAATTTTAAAACTTTTAATAGAGCATAAAGATCAATCAATATCTGTGGAAACAAAAAATACTAGATTCCAAGATACTTGAAATACTTTTATAGATACAAATATTGATAGTAGTTCTCTTTTCACAACTTTTTGGCTTGGAAATTAATTTTGAGGTTAACTTACCTTACAACTTACACTCATTTGTGTAGGTACAAATTTTAATTCTAGGTAAACTTAGAGGTAGTAAAACACAACTTTTTAAAATTACTTTTCTTCCAAAATCCGCTACTTTTGACAAGATCAATCTCATTATTTACTACAAATTTTCGTCATTTAAAGACACATTTTCTTGTTATTGACTTAAAATAAATAAGAAAACTTTTTTCTTATGTTGCTTATATCATAAAATTATATATATATTGGCACTTTTTAAATTATAAGGTTATTTTATCAAACCCAAAATAATATTTAGCATTATTTTTTGTAATTTTATATTATAAATTAGATTGTAGTGATCATGGATATTTAAAAAAAAATGTATTTATTTAATAAGCAAAATTTTTATATCACGGATCGTTATTTGTTTACTAATCAGATATGTTATACAGGGCTTCTCGAAAAGATTAGTCATAATTTGTACCAGATATTCTTGGGTCAAACAAAGAACCCTCTAACCTTTTCCATGCACTTTTGTATAAAGATAAGTGATGAGGTTCAATGGACCTATTTTTGACCCCACAATATATGATATAATTGATTTCTAATCTTTTCGGCACACCCTATATAGAATTCAAAGAACGTAAGCTTCAAGGCTTAGAAGATGAAGGTACAGGGTTATTCATTATAAATTACCCACCCCCTATCATCGTTATTATTACTTTTAGAAAAAAAAGTCTTAGATAAAAGTTGTTTGGTTACAGCTGAATTTTCTTAATATTCTATCAAAAGTTCAGTAGCGTGCGTATTTAAGGGTATACAAAAAGTAATAGTTATTTTTTAAATGGTACACCCTGTATATTTT
>CAJUYI010000547.1:122219-145895 GCA_910591695.1 Galerucella pusilla | reverse complement strand
ATATATATATATATATATATATATATGTTCCTCTACTGTAGTTTAGTGAGACCGGATGATAGTGATGCCGACAGACGGATGATAGTGGTGCCGACAGAATGCGTAGTGGTGGAAAAGTAGGCGGGGCTATGGCCTTTTCTTTCGGGTAATGATTTATGCATCGACTAGTCGTTCCTAGATGGCGACATAAACCAGACAATAAAAATATTTTTTATCCAAATAAAAAACTGTGGTCATTGTAATGTGAAAAAAATAATATAACATTTTATTGATTTTTAGTTGTAATTCCTATACAGGGTGATTGATTAGTGTTATACATTTCAGTGCCTCCTTTGTCCTTTAAGGTAACAATTTGTAAATTGGAGGGGTTTATAGCAATCATCAGTCTTCACATTTTAAAGCTATTTACAATCTTACAGGCTGTTCCATATCAAAGTTACATTTTTTCAATAAAACTCCCCATATTCTATTGCATATTTGGAATTAGCTTGACCTCCTCATAACAAAAGTATAAGGTTGTGATGTGTTCTACGGGGTATTCAGGAAGTTAAAACCAATTGCCCATAAGCTTCTTAACAAGTTCAATACCCTGTACCATGTAAGAAAAATTCAAGATTGAAAATCTGTTGCAGCCAAAGCATTCTAGTAGTAGTGGAAAATATAGAAAATTATTCATTCCGTTAATAATCGAAATACGAATACATTCTTTTCTCGGTTTTTCCGAATGGATCATGCTGTATTTTATGTGAGTATCTGAAAGTACCACCAATATATTTCTTTTTTTATAAAGGTGTTCCCTATACCTGAAAATTATTAGCTTCCGAGGTACTTTGATTTTGATCTTTTTTTGTCAAGGATTCTTTGCATATCGTGGTAGGTCAGCTCTTGTTTGTTAGAAATATTCCTTACACTTGTGTGTGGGCTCTCTGTAACTTCCAGCAAAACATTAATTTCGTTTCCTTTTCTCACATAATCAAATGAACCCGTGCGATTGAACCGCTGCATCAATCTCCCCAAGCTTGCTTTTGTTATGTCATGTCATTGACAAATATCAGTTTTTGACAAATAAATCATAGTCAATTTACAATTAGGTAATTGTTAATTGATTAAATCGTTGTTCAGCATAGAAAAATCGAAATATCCCAAGAGCTAATAATTTTTGGTAACGGGAATGCCCTATAAAAGAAAATATGTAATACTCACGTGAAATACATGGTGATCTATTTGGAAGTACCTAGAAAATAATGTGTTCGTATTTTGATTCACCCTGAATCAGATTCAATGAATATTAAGGAAATGAACAATTTTCCAGAATTTTCACTATTATTCGAATGCATTGGCAGCAACAGATTTTCATTCTAGAATGTCACTTTTTATGGAAAATGTGTTATAACTTCTCAAATACCCCGTAGAACCATCACAACCCTAAGCTATTGTAATGGGAAGGTCATGCTGATTCCAAATATGCAATAAAATATAGGGTGTTCCATTAATAAAAATGTAAATTTGATATTCTGTAAGATTGTAAATAATTTTAAAATGTGAAGATTAATGATGGCTATAAACCCTCGAATTCTCAAATCGATACCTTAAAGGACAAATAATGAGATACTGAACTTCATGACACTAATCAACCACCCTGTATATTATAACGACAGTTATGTCAAGGAGTACATATTCTGGAAGTTATAGAAAAAGGTTTTTGAAAATATTCAAATGCTAATTTTTAGTATGGTTTTAAACTTTTTCTTTAAATAGTTTTTATAGTTTTAGTAGGTAATCTAAAATATTTTAATATGTTAAGGTGAGTATATATCGATATTATCTTTTATGATGAAATGAATCAATTTAATTTGTTAAAATCTACATTATATTAAAATTAAAGTTATGACACGTTTCGCTAACACAGTATCTTCCTCAAACGAATGGAGGTATAATGAAAATGTTTGATTTATACAGTGCCTTAATACTGAATTTTCCTTTACTTTAGCTACTGTGGAACCGCTCAATTTCACTTCAATTCTTTGTAATATTCGTTGTTAACCTTGTATCACTAAAATAAGATTCATATATACCTTTTTGTGGCATTATTAAGTTCAAAAATAATTTTGGGTGTCTAACTAATGTTTTGGAATAACATATTTTATATAGTTAAAATTGTGATTTTTGAAAACGCTTTCAGGTTGAACACCGAAACGTTAAAAATAAAATGGAAACGATGTATATTAGGACAGTGGATTAACCAATGAATTCATTTTAGTGTTATTATTTTAATTCCAATAAGTGAAGTTTTAAGTTTTGTCAATAAGAATGAGATCGAAAAACCAAATCCATTTTTACACGCTGATCAATTGAATTTAAATGAATGTGTGGTTGGAAATCTCACCCACTTACCGAACAATCAAAGGAGTTGCTATACACGCAAAAAATACGGCGGCCAGTTAAAAGTCGGATTAGGTGTATGGGAAAACAAACAGATTTGGATTTGAAATTTAATTTTTTGTTTAAAGGTACGTTTACATCTGACATTTATTGCATGATATTTATGTCGGAGAGTGATTTATGTGAATATAAACACACATAAAATTTGTCTGAGATATATGTATCATTCTCAGATAATATGTGTCTACATATATCTATACAATTGATGTAAACACTACACCTTCTTCAAGTGTCGAGTAATTTTTAAGTAGTCTTATATTACCTCCGTATAACTATGAAATGGGTGAGAAAAAGAAATGGAAAATCGAATTGATGTATCAACTAATCTGTACCACAATAAACCTGAATTGTGGGATAAGTGTTATAAAGATAGAGATCGCGTGAAAATTTGAGACCACAATAGAAGAGATAACTAGAAAGATCCAAAATTGTTTATCAGATCAATTTAACAGTGAATTTCAAAAAAGGAGTATGCAAAAATCAGGACCGAGTACAGATGAACAATATACATCAAAGTGGCCCTATTTTAAATCCCCTTTTTTTTTCCACAAAGTCTTAAATTCCACTCTCGAACCCACACAGATCATTTATTCTTAATTTTTTCTCCTAATTTTCTCCAACTGGTTCATAATAATTACAATGGCTTCACATTTTGTTTTTGATATTTTCATCGTATACATGTCTCACTATAGAGAAACACTTCAGTGGTCATACATTTATTGCAAATGGGATACGTGCGATGTCCTATATATACAGGGTGGTCCGTAAGTAATGGTCCAAAGTGGAATGGAAGATTCTTCGCCTGAAAATATTACAATCTGACGCAGCTTCTTTCAATAAAATATTTATGATAAGAATGATACAGGGTGGCAAAGTTGAAATGTCAAAAATGTTTTTTCTCAGTAAATTGGAAGTTTTGGATATACAAACGTGAAAATTTGAAGATAGGGGTATCAGGGTCTGGGAAATTGTAATATATTATCAAATCCGATGTACTTCCCAGAGGGCGCCACAAAGGCTATGTTGTTGGTGTAATATTAACTTATTTATCGTTAACGGTATCCCTCTATTCACTGGAAAATATTAAAAATGCATTATTTTCTCGACAAAAAGGTAGACCTATCATTAGTCTCAAAAGTTACTGGTTTTCGAGCTATTCGCATTTTTAAACCACCATTCATGATTTTCATTTCATTTATTATCACAAAAATAATAATTTTAGTGGGCGCTGATGTTAGCAAATTTATTATCAGCTATAATATAGCAAGAACATCAATGATTTGCAATAATATCGTCATAGATTTCGGAAGCATATTGCTTGGTAACAACCCGACTCCGAAGGCGGATGGTTGTTACCGCAAAGCACCGAATAGTTCGGTGCGCAAAGCAACACCCTTGGAGAAAGTTAAGGCAAAATTATTGCAAATTATTGATGCTCCTGCTATATTGAAGCTAATAATAAATTTACTGACATCAGCGCCTTCTAACATTATTATTTTTGTGCTAATTAATTAAATGGAAATGATGAAGGGGGGCTTAAATATGCGAATGTCTCAAAAACCAGTATATTTTGAGATTTATGATAGGTATATCTTTTTGTCGTTTTAATATTTCCCAATAAATTGGGGGAGACCATTAAGAATAAATAAGTTAATCTCACAGTTACACCAACGACATAGCTTTTGTGGCGAAATGGATGACATATTATGATTTCCATGGCACTACTACTACTATCTCCAAATTTTGACGTTTTTATATCCAAAATCTTCCAATTTACTGAGAAAAACATTTTTGCCACCCTGTATCATTATTATTATCAATATTTCATTCAAAGAAGTTGCGTCAGATTGTAATATTCTTAGGCAGAGAATCTTTAATTCCACTTCGGTCCATTACTTACGGACCACCCTGTATATAAAAGCTATACATGTCCAGTAATTCATATCACTATTGTTAACGATCATTGCTATTTTATGTCGGACATCTGACACTTATATCTTGACAGGCGTGTGAGGTGTAAACGTACCTTAACGCAAAGTGATGAATAATGGACGACTATTTAAATATAATTTCACCAAAGGAATAACTAGTTCCAACAAAAATATAACACTCTCCAAGTATTAATAAAATTTCACCGATCATTTGTCAAAATAAAAGAGTTGATTATAAAAGTGCGAGAAGTAACTCTCTTTTGATGAATGTGAATATTGTCAGGCAAGTGCTACATGAGTCAAAAAAGGGACTTTACACACTAATTGAATACACGATGTTCTCTACTTTCGAAATTTGTATCCAGTTTTACCAAAAATCAGAATGTTGGATAAAAAATTTGAAATAATTGAACGATTAATATTAAGAAAAATGTTTTTCGAATCCGAGCTCAGTGTCCTTCAAGGGCTATTTTCAAAGTTCGGTCCCACTAAAAAAAATTCCATTTGCTCTGCATCAAGATGATGTTCATTTTGATCCTCTAAAAATTGAGTCTTTTTAAGAAATGAAGATTTTTTTTTCACAAAACTGATAGCAGTATATGCACACCTTGGAAGGACATAGATATAGTTTTATCATTGTCTAGGTTAATTAATCAAATAGTTTTATATTAATTTCACAAGAGTAGGACAAATAGGGACAATGATAATATAAACATTTGATTAGTTTCAACAAACTCTAGTTGGGTATGTCTTAAGATGAGATTTCTGGACAAAAATTTCCATGTTGTATACAATATGTTATTGGAATTCACTTTTTATGACTTTGAAAAAAGACTGATAAAATTTTGGGATATGGTTGTTTAATAAATCAACGAGAAAAAAGCAAATTTCATTAAAATACGTTGAAATAATACAAATCGAAACATTTTATTGCCTGACTATTGTTTGTATTGTTTTACATTCAACAATTTCTGTTCTCTACAGGTCTTTTTCTGTTAAATACCCTAATATAGACCAAAATTAGCTTACTCAAGTTAACCCAAACCTTATCGTTGAATCCTTTTTTAAACTGATTTAAATTAATAGTGATATTAAGGATGATATCAAATAATTTATTTCCACTCCACTTCGTTGTTTCTTAGCCCTCGACTCACTGGCACCTTTTGGTATATTAACACGTTGAGTGCCAGATGAGACCAACATGGTCTCATCCATAACTGGGCATTAATTGCTTCGTGAGACCAATGTGGACTCATATGCATCGCCGCTACATTTCGTTGTATGAAGCAGCATTGGTATCATTGTATGCATTTGAATCAATGAGATCTTAAAAGGCATGGCCTGACGGTACAATTGCCATATTTGGCCTGGATATGCGAGACCGATGTGGCACCCTACAGCAATCTGATTTCTTTTTTTTTGTTTCAAACTAGAAAAATAATCTTCTGGTTTTCTCAGTACTAATTTATTTATTTATTACAAAGAAGTACAACTACATAATAAAACTATACTCTACATAAAAACTTAAAATAAAGGTAACAAATGTTTCGTTATTTTATATTTTTTTTGCATTATGCGCTAAAAAAAACAAGATAGGCAGTAATGTTTTTCGCACTTAGAGCACTTCAATGAACTTTGGGGAGTTTTTCTTGAGGCTTCCTTTGATCCAGATTGTTCAGAGATCTTCGCATAACAAATAACACAATGTCTTCTGTTAGCTCGACCAACATCTTCTAGTATATGTGAGGCTTCCTCGGACTCTACATTATTTGGGATGATAACTTGTGTAATGTAAAGTACAAAAACAACTGAATTGATTAATTGATATTGTAAACAAAGGGCGAGCGACCACATCTGCCTCTACTCACATGTCGAGACTTGTGAAAACATGAAATCGGCATGGTGACACATTGGTCTCATATGGCCCGAGGGCAAAAATTGCAACTCAGTGGCCGCATGAGACCAATGTGTCACCATTTTTGTTTTTTCTGTTTAAATTTCCAAATGTTTTTCTTTTAGCTTCTAGTAGCAAAATGAGTTATTTATGGTTATTTTCCTTTGAAGAGAAGCGAAAAAAAAATTTGGCCTAAGGGACCAATTTTTTTTTGTCCACGGTGGCATTCAACGTGTTAAAATTCTGATGAAATTGTATAAAATAAATGTTTTTAACATCCTTCTGATCTTCATGGTCATTTTCTTTCATTTTTTGACTCTTAACAAAGCCACCAACTTTTTTGGATAAAAAAAAAACAATGATGTGCAACTGTTGGAGCGTCAAAATAGCGACCATTGTAACTAGAACTTTCACCGCTTCTAATAAGATCTCATACTTTGTAGCTGTTTGATTCTGGAGTCCTTTTCCTAACTAGAAGACTGTTTCCCAGTAGTCTCATTCCAGCAGTGACCATCTTTATGTTATGAAGTGGAATGTTGATGTATAGTTTAGCAATGGAATTGCCATATGAAATAGCCGTTTCGTCCGACATCAGAAATTTCAATATTTCAATTTTTCGCATGCTAGGAAAAACATAATCTTTTAGGATATTATATGCGAATTCGTGAATGAATGCTCCTCTAACAATGTCCAGCTTGGAAAGATTTCTTTAGTTGTTCTTGTTACCTAAACATTACTTATAATTTGAACTAATTAAAATATTAAAGGTGCTTCTGGTTATAAGATAAGTTGATGCCAACGTTTACTTCAAAAATTTTCAGTAATTTGATGATATTCACTGCCGGAATCAATCATTTTAAAAGGGACAAAATTGCCTTACAGAGTTTGGCAAAAGTCCGGGACCGAACAAATATCCAAGAAAATATACATTTTTTGGAAAATCTTTCTATACCACAAATTTTACTCCAGCCTAAACTATAATTTGTAATATACAGGGTGTTCCAATAAAATGCGGCGTATCAAAGTTATTATTTTCTTATGGAACACCCTATATTTTATTGCATTTTCTGATTGTCCAAATATATCTTTACAGGGTGTTCGGAATTTTCAGTTTCATTATTAGATCATTCAATGTGCAGTATCAGGCTTATTTTAAATGGAATACTCTGTATTTTAATACTTCATAATATTTAAAAAAATGTCTTTCGAATGGTATGAGGGTGTCCTATACCTAGGTATTATACTTTTCGTGCAATTTACAATATTCTTAAATTTTATGTTATATCGATTTTAAAACATCTGCAATTCTCTTTAAATTTCAAACTAATGATTTTGGCATATTTGTTGTAAGAAACTAAATAGAACGGAACTAACAACGAAAAGTAATAAAATTTTTGGATAGTGATTTTTCTGTGAGGGTGGCTAATCTTTTTAACCACTTGGTATAGGATAGCAGAACCCTTTATTTTCTGGAGGCTTAAAACGTGATCTATTTAGTTTCTCACAACAACTATGCCAAGATCATTAGTTTGAAATTTAGAGAGAATTGCAGATGTTTTGAAATCGATTTAGCATAAAATTTAAGAAAATTGTGAATTGCACGAAAAGTATAATACCTAGGTATAGGACACCCTTATACGATTCGGAAGAGGACATTTTTTTGAATATGATGAATGATTAATATACAGGGTGTTCCATTTAAAATAAGCCTGATACTGCATATTGAATGATTTAATAATGAAACTGAAAATTCTGACCCTGTAAAGAGATATATAGTACTAAATAGTGGAATAAATTCAACGAATGTCCCACTATTCAGATGTAAGAGAAAATTAGCCAGAATTTGTTATATCAATGGGTTATCAACTTTTTTCGAAATGTTTACATTTTTAAAAAAGTCAGCATTACTCGAAACCCTCTGTATTTAGGTATAGGGAACCATTATAAAGGAGTACTATATTTTGCATTGGCAATCATAAAATGCAATAAAATATAGGGTGTTCCATGAGAAAAAACATAACTTTGATACGCCACACTTTATTGGAACACCCTGTACATTTCAAAATATTTTCAAATCATAGTTTGAGTTGGAGGAAAATTTGTGGTATAAAAAGATTTTCCACAAAATTTATATTTTCTTCGATATTTGTCCGATCCCGGACTTTTGTCGAACTCCGTATTACCAAATGAACAATTCAAACGAATAAATAAACAGACAAAAAGGCTGTAGTAAGAACTTCTCAGGAATCTTCAAATAGATACATGTCCTTTCACTATTTCATAATATTATAAGGATAATTCTTTAATTAGGTCTATTTCATTATACTAATAGCTACTAATGGTCAGAATATGTATCAGGACTAATTTGTGAAACAGTAGTGCATCTAAAACATTGGGATAAGATTGTTGAAATCACTTGTCCAAACTTGTCATTTTATCAACAAAAGAATTAATGACAATGAAAAATAAGATAATTACAGAGTTAAATGATATCCCAATATAACATAATTTTCACTAAGCAGCCAACAAATTACAAGAGATGCTCAAAACTTTGTCCATTTACATTTTTACATAATCTGCAGCGTTTTCTCATTGAAAATCGCGTACCTTGGATAGACTGGCGATTGCCGGAAATAATTTCCGGATACTTGGTATTTTTCTTAAATAAATTCACAGGTATGAACAAGTATTTTCAACAATCTCCCAATGTTTTAGATGCATTGCTGTTCCATAAATTAGTACCAGTTACATATTCTAACCATGAGTAATACTACAATGAGTAGTAATACGAGAAAAATATTTTTTTTATTTCATTATTAAAAAGTGATCTTGCAGACTTCATGAAAACTTCAAATTTTTTGATATGTAAAGGTTATGCGTTTTTTATATGAAAACAATCGAGGAATACAAAATAAAATGAAAATAGCTACAAATGCCAGTGGCGTAAGAAATGGGAGGGGAAAGGTAACATATTCTTCCAAATGTACACCACTGGATCAGTAAATGAAACATGTTTTTTCTTCAAAATATGCTCTTTTGCATTTAGAAACAACCTGCCAAATGTCAAATTAATTTATTTATCCATGTTGGAGTTATCCAATTAAAACAATTAAATTTCCATAACTTCAACACCCCGTATTTCGGAAAGTAAATATGCTGGACTCCTCAATCGTCATATCATTTTGTCCAATTTTACGAGAGGTATCTACATGCAAACGTTGTAAGTGTCATTTGAAAACACCCTGTATAGCAAATGACTACCTATGACCATTGCAAATTTGTTATTTTTGAGTTTACATTATCAAATATTTTGTATTAATTTTATTGCACGATGAAGGTAGGTACTAATTCCAAATGTAATTGTAAATAAGCCACCAATTTAATAAATAAAGTTCAATTGTTTATAAATTAGTAATAAAAATTGATTGCTCATGTTGCCTTATATGTTAATAAGTGAACAATAGAGAAACATGATTGATAAATTTTATTAATTCATTTACGAAATCAATTTTCAATATTTTATTGGTGACTAGAGACTCAATTGCATTGAATTCTGTTTCAATTGAATATAGTAAATTAATATTGCAAAATTGTTGAATATATATAATATAAAGACCTATCAAGAAAAACTAAGGAAGCAGTAAAACACCAAGATGCGATATTAAAAACAGGAGTGATAAATAACATTAATCGTGTCATTGTATATTTCTAATATAAATAGCCAGCAACATTCCATAAGATCAATTACCAAATTTTATATACCAACTTCTACGGACGTCCATGTCAGCATAAATTTCCGTTGGCGGCTATCGGTCCTTATTTTGTTGATAAATATGGACAGTGTTTTATAAGGAATGGTAAACATTTCAACCATAAGCTCGGGGCCTGGAAGTATTAATATTTTGCTGAATAACGCTAGGTCAAATGTTATATAATATAGATATACAGAGTGTTGAAGTTAAAATTTATTATTAATTTGTTTGCAAAAAGGCATTTCTAAATTCTTTCAAGTCTGTGAATTTGAGAAAAAAATTTGAGCTTATTTTATTAGCCTAAATTCATCCCATTTTTTTCTAGACACAGTATCTTTTCAATCTACTTTATATTTCATCAAAGCAATCTTCGCAATTCGTGAAAAAATTTTCCTACAACCTTTTGCAAAAAAACGTCGTTTTGTAATAGGAACTATTTTTATTATTTAAGTTTTTCCACTAGTTTTATGTTAATTATTTTAACTTGACAATTTGCACTTACCATGTTGTTTTTTAGTATATTATTAAGATATAAACAGGATTGCAGAAAAAGTATAGTGTTTCACATGGCGTGCATTTTTTATTCAGGATATAAACGAATTGAACAGTTAATTTCCGAATTATTATGGCCTTGGGATATTTATTTTGATCCGATAATCAGATTCAGAATTTATTTTTATTTAAAATAATAATAATGCTAATTTAATCAATTTGGTTGACACAAATTACATAGTCTTTGAATCTGCTAAGAACGCTGTGAACGTTGGACAAAAATGTCAGTCAATTGATAATCAAATTTAAAAGTACCCTAAGCGTTTTTATCAAATGAGCTTGATCAAATTTAGTTCATAAATAATGTCCTTTCAGATTATACAGTGTGGAAACCACTTATGGAATGAAATACTTTATGTCATTAGTTTAAAAAATTATAAAAAATGGCGAGACACGTCAACTTTTGAATCGAATTTTGCAAACATAAATTTAAATGTACAGGGTGATTCACGTAAGTATGCCATAGTCGCTGTTTTTTTAATGAAACACCCTGTATATTTGTATATTTTTGAAATTCTCCTAATGAACCGATTCCAACAAACTAAATAATGTATGGTCAATAATGAATTATACAGGGTGAAATTTTAAAATTAATAATTTATTACACTTGAAATATTGGTACTTTTTTAAATTAGGTAAATATGAATTTATCAAAAATCTAAACTAACTAATTATTAGACGTATTTGTATATTAAACAAAACGTGGATTGTTTTCTATTCTGTCAGTTGTTGATGTGTTGACAGTTTATACTGAAAAAGTGAAATCTTTAACAAACACTCTTTCCTTGTCGACATAACAATGAAATATTTAACTGAGACTCACAGAATTGAGATTTTAATGATGATCGGGTAAGGGGATAACTGCAGATGTCAAGTTATTTAATCACAGGTATCCCGAATTGCCTAATATCTCACAAAGTACTGTGTCTAAAATTCATTCAGAGAACTTGGACATGTCAAACCATTGAGAAGAAAACCAATCTTCGCTGAAGATGATGTGAAAGTGGATTTTTTGTTAAGTGTCGAAGAGAATCCAACTTCAAGTACACGTCAAATTGCCCGTGAAAATAATGTTAGTTATACAACTGTTCTAAGATGTCTTCATGAAGAAAAACTCCATCCCTACGAATTAACGTTTGTGCAGGAGTTAACAGAAGACGATCCAGATCGTAGAATGGAAAAGATTGATGAATAAGCTGAACAGAAATGAGATAGCTCTTGGTACGATCCTTTTTTCTGACGAATCAACATTCACATTTGAAAACTTCATCCCTACGAATTAACTTTTGTGCAGGAGTTAACAGAAGACGATCCAGATCGTAGAATGGATTTCTGCGAAAGATTGATGAATAAGCTGAACAGAAATGAGATAGCTCTTGGTACCATTCTTTTTTCTGACGAATCAACATTCACATTCGAATGGAGAGGTGAACCGACAGAACTGTAGATATTGGTCAGCAAAGAATTCTAATTGGATGCGTGAGACACATACTCAATACCCTCAAAAGGTGAACGTTTGGGCCGGTATCATAGGCGACAATATTATTGGTCCTATATTTATAGATGGAAATTTGACAGCTGAAAAATATTTGAATATGCTTAGGAATGAAGTTATTCCTGCGTTGGCAAACTTACATCCCAACGCAATAGATCCTAGCTTACCGAATGAAAATGTTTGGTTCCATCAAGACGGGCAACACCCCATTTTACATACACACTTTATTGGTAAGAACTTATTCAGATGAAATCTTCCCCAATAAATGGATTGGACGAAGAGGTACTATTGAGTGGCCAGCTAGATCGCCAGACCCCACGGCGTTAGTTTTTTTTTCTGTGGGGTTATCTCAAGAACAAAGTATATGCAACACAACCAACTAGCATTGTAGACCTCAAAGACAGGATAACTACAGAAATACGGAATATTTCACTTCAAACTTTGAACAAAGTTGAGGAGGAGTTCTATAGGAGACTGTGCTATTGCCAACAACTAGGTGGAGAACATTTTGAGCATTTATTTTAATGTATTAAAATCAAATACATCAGGTATTTTATGTAAGTATGTGTTTAATAACTGTAAAAATAAAAATTTCACCCCGTATAATTAATAATTGACCATACATTATTTCGTTTGTTGGAATCGGTTTAATAAGAGGTTTTCAAAAATATGCAAATATACAGGGTGTTTCATTAAAAAAACAACACCGACTATGGCATACCTGCATGAATCACCCTGTACATTTACATTTATGTTCACATAACGCACAACTCAATTCAAAAGTTGACGTTTCTCGGCATTTTTTATAATTGGTCTTCTACATCACTGACAGGCACCGCTAAATGGTCATAGATCAGGTCACCCAAGTACTCCATTTCTGAATGTATTTCCCTTTACTGCGATTGACATAAGTTACTAGCACTGGTAGAAGCTTGTCAATTGTAACTTCCACTTTCATGAGTTACACCTAGCGGTGTGTGATATTCACAGTTTGTTCTGGATGTATTTAAAGATTCATAATCCTCTTGACTATTCTGGTTAACTGAATATATACCTGAATGATCCAAAAATGCTTGGTAGAAATTATCATGTAGCTCGTCATTTCCAATTCCTATGGAAATCAATAATTGATCCATTTATTTGATCTTCTAACTCGAAAAAATATGTTAGGCTAATTGGCAATAACACTAGCTGTGTCTCATTTGCTCTCATAGTTCCTGACGATTATTTACTTCTTGTGAGTATACCAATGCTTTCATATACCCCATAAACCACTCAAATTGACTGGTAATTGAAAAGGACCCATGAAATTTTTTCCAAATATAACATACATTAATCTTAAATTCATGTTGATAATAATATATGATTGTTGGAATTATTGAGGATTTTCAATATTCCAGCTGAGGCTATTTATCCAGTTGAAAACTCCTTCGCGTGTAAAAGTGGCCTCGTTAGTATAGTTGTCCAATGAAATCGTGAGTTTCATTTCGATCAATTATCATCCACCGAGCTGAATTCAATCGTGACGGGAAAACTTTAGGAAATAATTTTGTACGGGTGTCAATGTGTGAAGTGGTAAGGTCGTGAATTTTTTTCCAACACTAGAAAACAGAAGGGAACACCAGTTTTTGCAGATAAATGCAGAGTGCTTAGCTTAGGATTATTAGCATCTTATACTAAAATATCACCTTACTGACCAATAATTGATATTCTAGGTCTACCCACATTACTTTTAGGTATCACCTAACCGACTGGAAATGTTACTGAACTGAGTTGAGCTTTGGATACATTTCTCAATATCTTCGAGCAGTAGCAACACAAGAATAATCTTCATCCACATAAATACAAATTATATTTTTCATTTGAACAATAATAAAGCTGTTATGCCGCGCATTTTGTCTTAATCAAATTTAAATTTCACAACAATCAGAATCGTCAATGACAATAGCAACTAACAACAATGACGGGATCCTACTAGATTGGATTGATAAATTTATTCAGACCAAAGCCAACTACACCCTGTGACTCAGTAAGGAGCCCCATTTAATTAAGTAATTTAGGTCAAATCATAATAATTAAAGCACAAGATTAATCAGTTAAAATATGTCCAATTATTGATCAAACACTCTGTATATTATATTATTGATAATGGAAGTTTATTATCAGATTAAGATTAATAACTGGGTTACTATCCTGTTATCGCTACTTATTGATAAAAGTTCACCATAGTAATACCTGACAATAATAATTTATTATGATTAATATTTGCGAATGGTTTGCGTATTAAACATTAAACATTAAACAAAAACCTGGCGTAATTGAATGGAATAGAACAGCTGATTTTAACATTTAAATCGAAACAATAATATCGCCTAGCCTTAACTCACGAAACGTTATAAAAAAATCAATTGCATAGGTAAAAATGGATTATTTGTAACATTAGCACATTTTGTCCTGATGATTATATACGATAACTACAGTTTGTTTGATTTTAACGTTCAAAAGCAGAAATAGTTTGATTAGTCCGAACCTAGCGACTAGTAGCAGTACTAATCGGAATATTACCAAGAGCTCCACTCATTAAATTGTCGATATTGTTTAACCACGCCTACCGAATATCAAGTCAAATATATTTCGGCACCACTATTATCCAGCCATGGCATCACCAACATCCAGAAAGTGCTACTATAATCCAATACTTGCGATATTTGGTTCCACCAAACTACATTAGAGGAACATATATATATATATATATATATATATATATATAATATTTATAATCTTGTTCTTTCTGCAACACTTTCCACCATCATATGTAGAGGGCTGAGGTTGAGAATCACTTCCATGGCTGCCCTTGGGTATGTTCTCATTGCTCCTGTAATGCATATACAGGCTAGTCTTTGTATTTTGCAGACAACTCCAACACCCCCTGCATAGTAAATCCACATTATCTACTCCTGTTGAAGAACAGCTGGTTCACTTTGTTCCATGCCCCAAGCATAAGAATGAAACGAAAACTTGTTGACAAAAAAGTAACCAAATAAATTGCTTCAAATATTAATTTAAAAGAGTAAGTATTTGAAATATAGCTCACTATTTGTTAGGAAATTTAAAAGAAATTAATTGTAAGCGTGACAGTATTTAAAAAAATAAAGAGTTTAAATACTTCTCTTTATCGAACTGATGGATTAAAAATGTCTACTATTTTCAACTAAATTTTCCTCAATACCCCAAAGTTTCGGTAGTTCTCTTTTAGATGGCAGCATAAGTTACTTGGGCGAAAGTTTTGAATTTGCATTAAAAAATAAAACAGATAAAATATTTATTGAATTGAACATTATTTAACAGTTTATACCACATTGAATTGGCAAAACTAGTTTTTACTTATTAATTAGCTGCGCCACCTATTGCTAGACCTATTATTTAAACTAGAAACATGGCCACTATTAATTGTTAGGTTACGGAATGTTCGAGAGATGGTATTAGCTGCTAGGTAGGAGGAATAAAAGATATTTTTAATTCAAATACAGCAAAACGCACGGTAGACTAATTTATATAATGAATTGGTGAATATTTTATCCATAAACGTATATATGTAGTTGAATAAAACAATTTTAACTACTATTTATAAATAATTCAATATTGTACGACTTAGAAACGCCAATTTAGATCAAAAGAAAGGAAAAACTTTGCGTGAAATCGACACTTGCCAATTATCTCGGTCAACGATTTATTCATTTATGAAAAAAATACATCTCGTGTAGAGTACCGGATATCGAAGAAAAGTAAGAAAATAGGTTGATTTTCATTTGGGAGAGAAAAGTTATAACATGAAAACAAATAAAAAGCTTTGCATGGTTAGGTCCAAACACGCTATTTTTTTACGTGAGCCTATAAATTCCGTGAGATTATTTTAAAATCTCCATTAGTTTATTAAGGTTTGATTTTGAACGATCTTATATCAATATGTGGGTTAAAAATTTCGCATTTTTGGTAATGTTGTGCAGTGCTAATGGTCAACAAGTCAACGAAACTGTGAAAACGAAAATAAATGATTGCTTAAATTCGCAAACGGTGTAAGTAGAATCTAGATTTTCCTTCTTTTATACATTTCTCTTCTTCTTTTTTTCTATTTATACATAAATTAATAACAAGTTTAATATTGTTTTAATCCTGAAGATATTTCTAGCGTAACCTGTTTAGCCGACCAAGCAGCTTCTTCTTTCGAAAAATCTTTAAACAGCAACATAGATCTTGCTGAAGGTTTTCAATTATTGAGAAATGACCGTACAATTAATAACAGAAGAGGGAAATCTTTGGATGGAATACAACGCCTTTTGAGCGCGGTTTCAGATTTCCTAGACACTCATTCATTTTCAATAGATTTGACTAAAGGTCGATCCTTAGATAATGAAGAAGAAGAGACGCAACTGGAAACTGAGGAAAGAAAAGGCGGTGGAGGTGGAGGAGGGGGTGGTCAAAGTGGTGGATTTTTTAATATGAATAAGCAAGCTTTACAAAAAGAAAAAAGGTGAGTAATTCTTTGAATGATTTAAATTTTTATTATTTATTTTGATCATATGAGACTGAAAAGCTGCTTTATTCCTGTATCTATAAAGTTTAAGTTGCATATGCAGGTGTTTTATGTCAAAGCCCATTGCTCGCTTTATTTTTCGTGCATATATTCTTCTATTTCGATGGCTCTAACCACAGAACTAATATGTTGATATCTGTGTTCTAAAAAACTCACTGTCATATGTCAAGAATATCCATAATATAACAATGTTATGTTGGTAATGATGCTTCGGGTTGATGATTGCAGGCTTTCTGTGGTATTTAACCTTTAACTTCACATCGCTATTAAATTCCAATCATTCTCCCGAGAAGTACTTAATCTTAAAAAGAGTAGAATTAATTAATTCTTCTATTAGATCACATTGGAAAGATAAACATGTTTCCTTTCAGATACTATCAGTACGCTTTCATGGTTCTTTTGGGTATTTTTGGACTAACAGGTCCTTTGGTAATGTCAATCCTTGCTACCATAGCTGCACATTCCCTACTAGCAGCCAAAGCGGCCTTAATAATGGTAGGAAGTGTTGCTTTGAAGAAGATGATGGAAAGCAGCCACGGAACACCTAAAGTAAAAGTTACTACAGTCCCACTGCACGAAGAAGCTGATGAATACGATAGGATTAGTAACAGTATTAACCACATACCCTACGGGTATGGTGGATATGGAAATAATCCTCATAATAATCCTTACAGTGCTTATTATCCTGTTGATAATAGTATAAGCGATAATACCGAATTTGCGCCTGTCTTGTATGGAGCGCATAAGACTGTAGCTAGGAAATTATAGGTTAGGAATTTTATTTATTTGTAAAAAATATTTATTTTAGAATAAATTGTTGAAAATAATTTGGTTGTTTTGTATTTTAAGATCCTGTTCATGTTAAAAAATTCCCAGTGAGCTGGATTTTTGTATACACCTTTATTTTACGGTGTTGTAATGATTATGTGAAAAATTGACATCAATATCGTGCCGGCTAAAAAAGTTAGGAAGGTCAACAGGTCACGAAAATCAGCTTTTCGCAAATATCTCGCGACATATTGCTCGGAGGTCAATAGCATCCATAATAAAAATTGTTTCCAGTGAAACTATCTACAAAAAATGTCTCCTGCATTTTTCTGTAAAATCAACCGTTTTTGGAGTAGAGCGCTGTGAAAGCTACCTGTGAGGTAGAATGCAAGGCGCGTTTTTTTACATGGTTTCCCCCGTAGGCATAGTCTGTGATATTCAATAAAAGGTTTTTCCTCCTACTCCTATAGAAAGTACACACTTTCCTCCCTCAAATCAAGGAGGAAACTCATACTTTTCCTCCCCCTCATTTCAAGTAAGTTGTAAACGATGAAACTTGTGAATTCATTATATTCATATTGTTTCCATAATTTCTAGAACATCCTGTATATCCTGTTTTTTGGTAAAAATCAAATATTAATGTTGCTTCAACGTAGTTCTTCAATATAAATTTCAACTTCAGGAATCTTAGATATACGTTTTTTGAGTTCAGAATAAGAAAAGCTGACTGACAGTAAACACGGCGATTGACTTTTGAGGTGCAAAGTCGCTACATTTATTAAACTTAGTTGATTTTTTGAAAAATGGAGAGCGATTCAAGTGATTTTGAATTTCCAAATACACCACCTAATGTTAAGGAACAAGCTAACATAGCGTCATTAACCTTACTACCACAAAAATCTAAAGACAGGTATGAAAAACAATAGGCACAATATAAGCAATGGGCTGAAGACAACAAGATACATAAATATTGAGAAAATTTTTTACTGGAATATTTTTCACTACAAGGAAAATAATTGAAAGCTTCAACACTTTGGTCTAAATATTCAATGTTACGCACAATGATACAAATGAAGGACAATGTCGATATTAAATATCCAAAACTGCACATTCAATATTAATATAAATAATTCTAAAATATAGTTAAACAATACTATGTACTTAATTGTATAACATATATTGATAAATTTGTTTAATAAATAATTCTTGTGTCCTTAATTAGATTCGTTACCTATTTGTGTCGTAAATAAATTTTCAAAAAAAGGTGGGTAGGAGGAAAAATCATATGTATCACATGGGAGTAAAGTGCCTTTTCCTCCCTTGGATGTTTACTGCCCTCCGCTTCGCGTCGTGCAGTAAACTACATCCTGCGGGATAAAAAGTGGCGCTTTCCTCCTTAGTAATACAAATATAGCTATTTATTGGAATTCTGAAAAATACAAAAAAATAACTAGGAAGCAGTTTCTCATTAAACAACCCAAATTTACCCGATAAAACACAAACCACTTGTGCAATTATAAGTAAATAATTTCTGCATTTTTTTGGAAATTTCGCACACCCCCTTATTATTACTGTTCAATTTATTGTGAATAGTCATTTTAAAAGTGACAATAATCCAATTTAAAACATTAGACGACTGATTCTAATCACGTTACGGATAGTGTCGTTCAGATAAAGGGAGAATAAAAGTCTATAGATTCCAACAACTTCGACCTGATTGAAAAATAGTATTATTCATTATCTCCCGCTAGTAGTATAGGAGCGTTAGCGTTTTCTTGGGTAGACCATCAGAGCGATTGATGGCCAAGGGTTATAAGGACGGATAATGGGCCAAATTAGATTATCTAACGGACATTGGCCAAGCATGTGACGTCAATATTTCTCCCAAATGGTACCTATGAGAAATTCATTCGGTCATTTATTTGAATCACACTAATTGGTTTGGATTGATCAACAGGCTCAACGTAGGTGGGTATATGTCGACGAAAAATATATATTAGGAAAGTGTCGAGGTGTTTTGAAAGTGTAAGAGTATTGTCAAAATTAAATCTCTACTTAGGATCATCTACTCCTGAAGACATGACACAAATGCGCTCCTCCTCGGACCGATATATCTTCCTCCTTGATTTGACTGTCGCATACTCGTCAATCATATTGTCAAAGTTGTCAAAATTGATATTTTCAAGTGATTCCTTCCCATACTAAAAAATGCAAGATCACTTAGCACGTAAGCACGTAAATAAGACAAAATAAGCTTCAAATTGCTCACATCTTGCAATTGAAACAGCAAATGCCATCTGCAAGCTTACATTGTGAATGTGTCATTAATTTATGAGTGGAAAGGCTCCCTTAATGCTTAATAGAGGCCCCAAAATCATGCTTGTCAACTGATTTGTAATTAATGCATTCGTTTGAGAAAGCTACCGTGTTAGCAAAACACGTCACAGCTTTAATTTGATTATAATATAGATTTTAATGAATCAAATTGTTTCATTTAATCATTTGGAAAGGATCTACATCAAGTAAAAGCCTCATCTATTCAATTAATACTTTAATAATTACATTAAAATAAAATTAATAATAACTTTTTCCACCGCTAGTTGTGTAGTTGATGATTATGACTTCTTCTAACCAACCGAGCAGTTGAATTTCTCTATTCGTGGTTAATAATTTTCTCTATCAATAACCTAGATCAGGTATAGTAGTTCAACAAAAGCTAGTGCATTATAATATTAAAATAAGGAGATTTGATTAAAAATACTATTAGTTTAAAATTCGCGCTCAACCAAAAATGACTGATGACATAACGGGTACGTTCGTAATATATCGAAAACTGACAGTGTACTTGTCACTCTGACGACGGGGTAAACGCTTCTCGTGGTGCGTTTGTGGATTATTTTAAGTTTTTGTCTCAAATTGAGCTAGTAGCCCAGATTATAAAGAGAGGCAGATTAACTATTCTATCTGAACCAGTTTTCTTTTAGAAATGACGTTATCTATTTTAGCAAATATTTTTATAAATAACCATTCAAAAACAATTTAAGATAAATTACAAGCTAATAAGAAACATATAAATAATAATCATAAAACAAAATGTAAAAATAAGAAAAATTCTTAATTACAATAGTTCTCTACATCTAGTTTAATGATTTTAAATACCCACTATTTACATTACTTCTCAAGAATTCTGTTGTACCCATATTATTTCATGTAGTTCAGTTTGTATTAATGAAGGTCTATTAAGAAATAAAATGCGAAGAAATAATTATTTGAAGGTGGTGTCTAGTCAGCTGTAGGAGAAGGTAGAGGTTGATTTTCTTTATATTTTATATATTCTTATCAATAAATTAGGTATCTTTTGCATTTTTATTTTATTTAGTCTACCTATAAATATTTCGATTTTTATTCATTAAAAATGTTCTATAGCTTGGTTTATTTCATATTTCTCACCATTGTAGTATGCCTACAAGTCGTTCTCATCGGCCCGCTATTTGACAGGTGAGCCACGTTGCCACATGTAGGATTCCGACCTTGTTACAGGTGGCCATGCACAGGAGTGATTTGAATTTAAGTTGGCAATTCTGTAGACCTCTGATTGGTCAGATTCAGCCCAGTTTCACACAACACTTTTTAATATTGACATCAGCTGATAGTTTTCATTTTTGAAAGTTCTGACAGATGAATAAATAAATATTGGATGAAAAACCAAAAGTATTATCAAGCAGTGGGTACATTATTACTGTACATTTTTTTAAGTAGTAAAGTCGGTTTAGCGAGTATTAAGGTAATACTGAAGTAGAGGAATATTATATAGTGCAGAAAATATTGGTGGAATACCTGGACTTTTGAAAAATTGTGATGAGTGAATAAAAAATGTCGTTAGAAGAACAAAAATGTTATCTGTGCTGGAAAAAAATTTTGCAAGCTTCAAAGAAACGTTCAGACTTTCTTGAAACAAATTAAATTTATCTGTGTCACCTTTTGACGAGTCAAATGTAGGTACTATTTATTTGTTATATACATATTTGGGAAGAAATCGTCAAAGTTCATCGGAAGAACATGCCATGGAAGATATAAAACAATATAGAAAAGAATGGGTTTGGTAGAAAATACACTATTGGTTTTTGAAGTTAAAAAGAAGGAAGAAGGTATCTCAGAAGTATTTGAAAAGTGGTTTATTACACTTAATCCGGCGACATAAAGATAACTGTTGGAAATGTTTAAATTGATACTGCATATTGCTCTACAATGCTATTAATTTTGTAGTATTGTTATTGCCAGAACATATTATCAATTCTCATATTCTTTTCAATTTAATAGTAATAAATATAATTAAAGTAACTTGACTATCTGTAATTCTCCACCATCAACAATGACCATAATTTGTTTGTTGTCGACGTGAATCTGAATCTTCTTGTGTTTGAATAAAAGACGAAACAGGAAATAGTTTTACTCTTTGTTTAATGCGTAGGTACATCTGAAAAACATACTTCATATCAGAGCAGAAATCGACTTATGACTAAAATGTCTTTGCTATCAAGGCATTTTTAATATATTTGGAACACGACTGTTGACTACGTTATCGGAACACACCCTTTAGTAACTAATCTGGTAACTTTTAGTGGTGTGAGTAAGGCTTTTCAAATTACTCCTCCTGGTTTTTAAATGAACTATTATATAGTAGCTTACGTTGGCGTCCATTTTTAGTCCAAGAATTGCAACATCACTATAGGAACATTTAAATGTTTAATTTTGGTAATATTGTTATTTGAGGTTCTATTTTTGTTGCTTTCGTTTATTTGGGCATCAAGCACTTGTGCGTGACGCCTCAGTCGTCACGACTTTTGAGCAAATCGAACACGAGTTTAAGGATCCTCAAAACCACCTGACATGTGCCAGTGCCAATGAATTTCCTTTGTTGTTAGAAGAACAGTTTTCAATTATAATGTTTTTGATAATAAAATTTTTGCATATTTAGATATTTTTGGTAAGGTTTAAATCGTATTAAATCGTAATCGGCACAATCCTAACCTTTAAATAAACGTCAAACCGGACAAACGTCAAATATTCAATGACCGTGGCTTGAAGCTCATACTTTTCGGTATGTGCTTGAGGGGCAAGGGGAAGGTAAGACTAGGCGTCACGCCCAGTAATAAACGAACGGAATTCAGTCACTACGAGCTGCTACTAGCAGCCAAAAGTAAATAATCGAAAACGCTTGTATCAGTTTGTTTGTCAGAAATGTAATTTTAACGTCATTTTTTGTACAATTATTTTGTGGACTCATTTTTTTTGTATGTATATTAAAGTGTAATTATATTAAACTTATATTAATTAATTAAGAATAATGACACAAAATTTTCAAGAAGTAATATCGGGAATTGAGAGCTTCCATCCCACAGCCATTCCAAGAGGTAGGAAATTTATTTTTTAATAACTAAATAATCGCGAGATTGATAATTTTAGGTATGAATAATTATGCTATTGACATCGAAATAACTGCGCAGCAGCAGCATCTATTGAATTATCATAAATTAACGATCATAAGAGACAATCATAAATATTTGAAATCACATCCGGAGATAAAGAACGTAGTGATTCTCTTGCTCGAAGAAGTTCTACGAAAACAACCATCTACGGATATCGATATGTTTATGGTGAATTATTTTTTCGGTAATTCGGAAAAATTTGCAAAAATTATAGATGGGAGTGAATTTGCGACTATACGACGATCAACGGAAGGTGAATATTTGATCCCTTTTAATGAAAATTTTACGGATATATTTCTTTTATTTCAGAATCTACTTATAGTTATTTACCTGAACGACCGAGTGACAAATATCAATCTCTGTCGAGTAGTAATTCGTCTGCTCATGCATTTTTGGAACAAGCAAGAGAAGTAAATAATATTTCAATTTAAATTTTATAAATACATCAATAGCTGAATAAATTATTGGTGTTGGCGATAGGATGCGGACTCAACACATTATCGACTAAATGCATTTTGTATTTACCGGTTATTGATTTAGTCCAGTAACTGAAGGGGCAAACCTATCAATATATTTGGCCTGATTTGTAGGTCTTGACAGGTACAATTGACCTATCGTAGTATAGTCTAAAATCAGCATTCTCTAGCACCGAATTCGGATGGTACTTGTAATATGGGGTGTAGGTGTTCACTAATCCAAATTTGTTGGCCAACTTCTGATGGATGATGTTGCAAAGTTGATTGTGCCTGCGTAGGTAAT
>CAJUYI010000547.1:101096-111791 GCA_910591695.1 Galerucella pusilla | reverse complement strand
AAAAAAAGTGCGTGATGCAATGAAAACTTCTCTCCCCCTTATCCCCCCAAAATCGCGAGGAGCGTAAAACTTTCCGAGCCAATGGCCGACCTTCTGGATATTACTTCCATAAATCCATCATATTCATACCCCGGCTTCGTGCTATTGGTAGACGTGGCGCATTGCAGGCTTCCTTTCTCTCCGCCCCGATGCCGACGCTGGATGTTTCCGATATTAATATCGAATTTTTGCTAAGTCTGAAGTCGCGAAGAGAGATACGCGCACGCTCCCTGCCGGACATACACTGGACCTCATTATAGAAGAGGAACGATATTTACTCGAGGCGGTGGAGAGAGGAAAGAAGATCGGGAAAGGAGAGAGTGGAGAGAAGAGGATGAAAAGGAGGTGGATGCTGTTCCTAGTAGCGGCAATTCTGAAAGATTTCAATTTAGCGCACTGATGGGTTGTATGTGTGTTATGTGTGTGTGAGAGAGCTATGGACAGATCATTGACGGAGACAAAAAATTTTAGAAATAAAATTTTCTTACTTTATAAATTTAATAAGTTAACTGAAGCAAAAATATCAGAAAATAAATATTTTCCTAAGGATAAAAAATATTACAATATAAATAGTCCTAAAGTTGCTTATTTATTAACATTTATTGGCATTTTCCTTCAAATTTGTGATATTTTAAAAAAATGGCGAGTACGCCGGGTGACAGTTCCTTCGCCATTTATTCAAAAGTTTATACTCGAATAACTGGGGTTGTAACCCAAAAATCCTAAGCTTGATGTACACAGCCAAAGTGAGACCAATTATCACTTAGGGAGCCATTGCGTGGAGTAGTAGAACTAGCCTATTGACGACGAGAGAAAACCTCTCCAAAATTCAAATACTAGCCTGCATATGCATTACAGGAGCAATGAGAACATGCCCAACGGCAGCCATGGAAGTGATTCTCAACCTTACCCTCACAAGAACAAGATAGAGGGAATCATTAAAAAAACCACCTCCTCATTTCTTAGAAATCAGACAACCTGGGACATGCCACAAGACGGTATGATGAAAAAGTATAAATTTTCAAAGAAATTCGTTACGGAGTTGAGCAACAAGAAGGAATGGGATCCAAATACTATTACCAGACTTGGGAAGAATGCCATTCAATGGTACACAGACGGCTCAAAAGCAATAGAAGGAACTGGGATAGGAGTGTTCGGGCCAGGAACCAAACACTTTGAAAGCTTGGGAAAACCCCAAGTATCTTTCAAGCGGAAATCCACGCCTCAAGAAAATGAGCTATCAAAGAGGAGGACTCAATTGAAGTGGAATATATACAGGGTCGTATCGAGAAAAAGTGTATTCAGAAAACTAGACTAATTTTTATACCTAACTCCCATGTTATCAATGTTTATTTGCAGAAAGTAAATAACATACTTCACAATCAACAATAAATCAATATTTAAAGGCATATCACCCTGTCGAACAGTCTTTCCCAACGTGGGCGATAGCGCCCCCTTGCGGGCGCTGCAGGCCTAAAGGGGGGCGGTAAGAGACCCAGAAAAAAAAGGGGGCGATGTGTAGGGCTTTGGGGTCGATTTATAATTTCATCTACCTAGCTGGGAAGACTCTTAGACACCGACTGAGCTCTCGACTCTCGACTACATCTTGTGAACATCAACTAATATTAATTAAGATATAGCTCAAACTCGGTTCGATATAATAGACCGCGGGCAATCATGTTTTAACAAGTTTTTGTTAGGTAAATAATCCGATTTATACATTCCTGTATCAATCGGCTGGTTCTATTATACTTGTTCTTGGTTGTCGAGTACGATTGGGCGTCGAATGAGATAAACGAGTTTATGCACGTTTGTCTTATTCCTATTGGTGCGTGCTGCTTATGCAATCCTATATAAACGACGTAAATTTATTTTATTTTCATTTGCGGCTTCGCGCATAATAGATAAGCAGTACTTGATTTCAACACTTACGTATTTCTCAAAACAAAACAATGTCGGAAGTAGAAAAGAAGAGACGGCAATACTCTGCGGAATATATTAAATTCGGATTTATTGAAAATCCCACAAACCCGTCGTCGCCTTTGTGTCTTCTATGTCTAAAAACATTTTCGAACGAAGCAATGAAGCCTTCAAGGCTGCAAGATCATTTGAATAAAATGCATCCAGATAAGAAAGAATGAAGAATGTAGCATATTTTCAAGACCTAGAGAAGAAGCATAATACTCAGCCAAGTGTATCAAAACTATTTTCGGCTGCTACTAAGCAAGATGACGACGGACTTCGAGCTTCGTACAATATTTCTTTGTTAATTGCTCAAAAAGGCAAACCACACAACATCGGAGAAGAGTTAATTTTGCCAGCAATAAAGGAAGTAATAACTACTGTGCTTCATAAACCGGCCGCAGATATCCGAAAAATTCCTTTGAGTAATGATTCTGTGCAAAGACGAATTGATGAAATGGCTGAAAACATTGAAGAATCATTGTGCAATCATCTGAGGACTAGTCAATTTTCAATTCAGCTCGATGAGTCCACTTTACCAACTAATGAAGCGTTGTTGCTATCTTACGTGAGGTTTATTAAAGATGAGAAAATACGTGAAGAACTATTATTTGCCAGAAATTTGGAGACAGATACAAAAGGCGAAACCATATTTAATACATTGGAAAAGTTTTGTGAAGAGAAAGAGATTCCTTTGAAAAATATTATATCAGTTGCTACGGAAGGCGCTCCGGCTATGACAGGGTGACATAAAGGCTTCATAGAGTATTTAAAAAATAAAATTCCAGATGTCCTTGCTATACATTGCGTTATTCATAGACAACATTTGGTTGCTAGAAACTTAAGTGAACGACTATTTTAAGCACTGCAATATGTCATCAAAGCAGTCAATAAAATCCGTAGCACCTCTTTGAATGATAGATTATTTTATCAGCTTTGTGTTACTAATGACGAAGATTTCAACCGTTTGTTGCTTCATACTGAAGTTCGTTGGCTGTCAAGAGGCAATTGTCTGATTCGATTTTACAACCTGTTAGACTCTGTGATAGAGTTCTTGGAAACTAAAGATACAGAACTGCGCAACAAGCTCATAACATCAAAAGATGATATAGCTTACATGACAGACCTGTATAAATTGTTCAACGACATGAACCTCCAACTGCAAGACGATGAGCTAAATTTAATTAAAACAAAAAATGTCGTTGCTGCTTCTGCACAAAAAGAATATGGGCAGACGTGAGTTTCACAATTTTCCGAATTTATCAGTATCCTGCAGTAACGACGACTTGTTTGCCTACTGCCAACATTTGGAAAACCTCCACATTGACATTCAAATGTCAACACAGCAATGTCACCTCAGCTGGAAGAAGAACTTATAGAATTGACAACAAACGAAGAAATAAAAATCAAGTTCAAAAACGGATATCAAGAATTTTGGCTACAAAAACCGATCCCCTAATTGTACCCTGGATTGTGGTCAATTGTTCAACGATTTTTGATAGCATTCCCATCGTCATATTTGTGTATGAACGTGGATTTAGTGCTGTGGCAACGCTGCTTACTAAAAAGAGAAATCGTTTGCGTGTTACCGAACGTGGCGACTTGCGGCTGTTTTTGAGTAAATTGGAACCTGATATCAACAAACTTATTGAACAGATTCAACCTTCACATTAGTTTTTATAAAAGAATTGATTATGTTTGTTTTATTTTCAATAAAAGATACTCTGTCCGAATACTATAAAGTTGCGTTTCAATAATCAGTTATAAGTACTTAGCGGTTTTTAAGTATGTTAAAAAAGGGGGGCGTTAAAAAATAATTTATTCCTAAAGTGGGCAGTAGACAAAAAAAGGTTGGGAACCCCTGCTGTAGAATGTCCCCCTATACAATCCCCACACATATTTACCTTGATTAATAATTGAGTCAACTAATATCGACAATAAGACATTAAATAAATCTAAACTGCACGAGAATATTGAATATAAACAGTCAGGGTCACTGACAAAGTAGTATCTATTGTGTTTAAAGTATATTTTAGTGATCCAACGAGATGTACTAAACTATTAAATCCTCTTAAAAGTGCCATAAACGCATTTCTGAGCAATTCTCATACCTAGTACAGCTTACTTTGCTTTTTCACACATTTATTGGTACATTTGAGGAAAGTAATGTGTAGTAGTGTGACTCCCCGCCGCTGTTGAAAGAGAAACGGGCCACCACCACACCGCCGGCGACGGTACCGTACCGTGCGCTCGGCCGCCGCACAACTTGAAAATCAATAACATCTTTGAGCAAACACTTGGCAGTGCACACACGCATCGCTTTCCCAGGGGTCCCGATGGACATGTAGGAACGGTAGAGTAGACGATGTCCGAAAGGGACGAAAATGAGAGAGGAAAACGAGAAGGGGGTAAAAGGGTCAGCATCTCTACGTTACACGGTGACAAAAATATTAAGAAATGTGCGTAGAAGGATGGAATTTATCGATATTTGAGCGATGAAGTGGTTAAAAATCGTAAAATTAAATAGTATTCGTGGAGAAAATGGATTTTTTTTGTTGAAATTCAAATACTTCGAAATATTTTTGTTACTTTATAACGGCATCTCAAGAAAATCTAAAAATTTGATAGATTTAGAGCTAAAATTGAAGTAAATGATATTTACTCATGCCACCGCGTATTTTTGTTACAACTCACTCTCTCGGACGAGAGTCTGAACTTTCCGCCCGCCACCCCCAGGTCCACTACCTTCTCATTCAGTCCCTCGCTTCCTGGCGAAGCTGACGAAGATGACGAAGACAAAGGAGGATTATCAATCCTGTCTCTGTCACTTCTTTACGTGAAGTAAAAGACTCGAATTGTATACACTTTTATATCCCATTGTTAGTTTAACTGCTTCTTAAATATTTTGAATTTCGATTATCTGCTGGAAATTCATTTAAGAAATCCTTTTATACAGGGTGGTCCGTAAGTAATTGTACCGGGTGGTCCAATAAGCCGATCTCTCGGCTATATATCAGAAACTATTCATGTTAAAACTTTAGGAAAAAAATTTCTTGGGAAAAGTGGACAAGAAAAATTGTTGGAAATTACTTTCAAGTTTCTAGGTTAGCCGCTAGGGGGCGTAACCTGTGAAGAAAAATTTAAAAACCAGTTTTTTGTGAAATATGCCCAATTATACCCAGTGTTAAATAAGTAAACTGAAAAAAGGCCTAAATTTCGCACAAATTTGCTTTATTACTTTTTATTCTATTTTTCCAAATAAAGGGTGGGGGAAAGTGGGAAAGTGTTTGTGGATAAATACCTATAACTTTGGTTTGATTTTAACGAAATTAGTGTCAATAGAAAGAGTGTAGATGAATTAATTACATCTACCATAAAACAATGGAATTTATTTTTAATTGTCATAGGTAGAGGGTACTTTCGAATAAAAAAAATTTGTTTTCCTAAAAAATGTTCAATGGAAACACCTAATTATTGTGATTTATAATGGAACTGGATTACATTCTCAACAAAACGGCGCAAACCGCATGTTGATAGCTTTTGTCGAACTCGAGATATAAATAAAAACGCATAAACATAAAGTGAGTATAGTATTGACACCCTGTATTATAACTTAAAATTGAACATGGGAAAGAAAGATCATACAGATCATTAAAACTTGATGTCCAATTAAATGTTCAAATTGTTTTTCCTCGTTTTCCACACAAATATGTAATCTAGCACGCTTTGACATATCTGTTGCTTAAATTGCAGCTGTTGATATACTATTTATAGCGTTTCTAATGCGCTGTTGCATGTCGTCTCGCGTGGTTGGTGAGTTTGGTACGCTAAATCCTTCAATCTGCCCCACAGATGAAAGTCCAGACATACTAAGTTTGGAGATCTAGCTGGCCCTGAAAATATACTTACCCTTCCAATCCACCAATTTGGATAGCTTACATTCAAATAATCTCTAATTCGTCTGGAAAAGTGCGCAGGACACCCGTCATGCTGTAATATCATAACTCATGTTTGTAAGGAAATATCTTCCAATAAAACAGACAACCAATTATCTAGAAAATCCAAATATATATCGCCATTTGAAGTTCCAAGAAATATGAACCTGCGATCTTTCCGTCAACTATACCACACCAAACATTAAGACTCCATCTACCTTGAAGCTGCACTTCCTATACCCAGTGCGGATATTCTTCAGATCAATAATGCTTATAATGCAGATTAACACCACCCGCACTATTAAGCATAGCCTCGTCTGCATACAAAATTTTTGACATGATATGCGGTTGTTCTTCTATTTAGCAGATTTAACAATTGCAGTAACCTGAGATTGAAGCAGCATTTAATTGGTCTCAATGATCTCAATGATCGAAATTTATGTATGAACTTTCTTTCACATATTTAATTTCAAGTTATAATACAGAGTGAGTCAATACTATACTCACTTAGGTTTATGCATTTTTATTGATATCTCGAGTTCGACAAAAGCTATCAGCATGCGGTTTGCGCCGTTTTGTTGAGAATTTAATCCAGTTACATTATAATTTACAATAATTGGTGATTCCGTTAAACATTTCTTAAGAAAACAAATTTTTTTCATTCGAAAGTACCCTCTACCTACGACAATTAAAACTAAATGCCATTGTTTCATAGTAGATGTAATTAATCCATCTACTCTCTTTCTATTGACACTAATTTCGTTAAGATCGGTTGATTCAAACCAAAGTTATAGGTATTCATCCACAAACACTTCCCCACTTTCCCCCACCCTTTATTTGGAAAAATAGAATAAAAAGTAATTAAACAAATTTGTGCGAAATTTAGGCCTTTTTTTAGTTTACTTATTTAACACTGGGTATAATTGGGCATATTTCACAAAAAACTGGTTTTTAAATTTTTCTTTACAGGTTACGCCTCCTAGCGATTAACCTAGAAACTTGAAAGTAATTTCCAACAATTTCTCTTGTCCACTTTTCCTAAGAAATTTTTTTACCTTAAGTTATAACCGAGGTTATAACATGAATAGTTTCTGATATATAGCCGAGAGATCGGCTTATTGGACCACCCGGAACATAAAAGTATAGTACAATCTCCACTTCAAAATATTGCAATTTAATCCAACAAGCCTCAATAAAATGTTATTACGAGAGATACAGGGTGTTGAACATGAAATTTTAATTTTCGTGTTAATGTGAAAGGCAAAAAACTTTTGCGCACATTTATGCCGTATACGTGGCCTATGTGGCGCCCTCTACAAAATACATCGAAATAGATACAAATTTATGATTTCTCACATCAAAAAACCCCCAACCTCAAATTTTTGTGCGTGTACGTCAAAAATCGTTAAAGTTATTGTAAAAAACGAAAATTAAAATTTCATGTTCAACACCCTGTATCTCTCTTAATATCGACATTTTATTAAGGCTAGTTGGTTTGAATCGCAATATTTTGAAGTGAATATTTTATGTACAATTACTTATGGACTACCCTGTATAAAAAAACTCTAGTACGTTCAAGAAATTCTATTCGAAAGACGAATTCTCTCTCCTGTTGCATTATAAAGTATAAGAAATGCAATATCAACATCTTATCTCCGAGTCCATCTTGGACGATTCCTTTGACTGGACATCGCATCTAAAGCTCTCCATTTTTCTTCGGCTTTGTCAACTCCCCGAGGGTCCAAAAGAGGTGCCATCCAAGATTCGACTAATATATATATGTATACAAACACGAAAACGACGTGGAAAGGATAGACGTTAAGTGCTTTCGACAATTCCACTTCACTTTATTACATTTTTCTAATTTTAAATATACCGGGGTATACTTATGTTCTTTCTATTCCATAAAAATTATGAAAAATACACACACTATAAATTTCGGAATATGTAGATTATATTTCGGCTCTAAATTTCCAATACGTCACTTTATATATAAAAATATGTCAACACATAATCTCCCGCCCTAAAATATCCTCCACCTCTGTAAAAAAATCGACGCGCCGACGCCCGGCGTCTTCGAGCGTCCCTCCCCTCTTCTATATAATTTCATATTTCGACTTCATTGGTGGCTTTGACCTCGCCTTGCCCAATCCCTTGCTGCTTATAATATTTCTGATATTTCATAAGCTGGATTTATGATTGGTAGAGGTCCTCCCTAATATCATAACTCGACGACGTCGATGGCGTCGCGACGTCAGGCTTTAACAGTCGCTCGTGTCTGATCCGCTTTATGAATAAAATTCTTGTTTTTGTTTTTCGTCAAACAAAACTGTATATTATTATTCAAAAGGTAGAAGTAAAAATTTAAATGGATTATTCAGATCAATGACGTTTGATTTTTTGGGTTTTTGGAAAGTTCAATTTGATCCGTTCGTTCAGTGTTGATACATATATTTCTATTCTACTTGTAACTAAAGAGAGTGTTTGACTGTGTATTTTTGGCAAGCAGCACATTTTTATGTCATAAAATCGAGTAAAATAAATAGGCCAGACGATAGGGGTAACAACTACAAGTAATTAGCAATACAACAAAATGTTGGAAACAAATCAGCCTTCTTGATAAAGTTGTTTGTGTGCAGATTTACTAGCAGAATTAACCTACAGGGTGTGTCAAAAGTAGAGGAAAAAATTGTTTTCTTTTCCCCCCTGTATATCCAGTGAATACTGAATTACTTCTGGATGTCCGAATAATAATCTTAAAATTACAGTATTTTATCTAAAAGTTGCTAAAAGAATCGAATAAATCAGCTTCCGCATTTGAAAGTAAGAGCATTTTTAAATAAATCATTATTTTGAATGGATCGAATTTTAAGTCGGTAAGTGTATAAATCTACATACTTCAAGGTACTTATAAAAGAAAAATCAGCCGTATTGCTAATTACTTGTACCTTGGGTCTAAAATGACTCATATACCGACTAGCATAAAAATTAAAAACCAAATTTTGGAATCTTACAGCTTGTATATTCATGAATGATTATCAAACAAACCAAATAGTAGCTAGTAGTAGTTGATATCCCTTTATCCACCTTCTCCATCGATTCTTTGAGAACAGTTTCTATCAAGTAGACTATTCCAAGGCTCAGACGTACGAACTTGGTCGTCAATGTGACACGTTGAATCGCTATCGCAAATCTCATCCACTATTCCGCTTATAATATCTTCACTTATATGTTTTGATTCGTCGAATAATAGCAGCCTAGATATCAAACTCTTAGCTTTACTCTGAAATCAAAATTTTCCTTCAGTATAATAACACGGACAACGCGACATTAGCCAGAACGTTCATCTGACATTAGACGTTAAACCACAAAACTAAATGTCTGTCATCTGTCATTCTCAAGCGCGTTCTTGAGCTACCTTTTTATTTACATTAATCTATTTCACGCTAATAACAATTAGTCCAGTAACTGAAGACCTGAAAATAGGCAAACCTATCAATATATTTGTCCAATAATTTTTTTTTGGCTTGATTTGTAGGTCTTGACAGGTACTTCAAAGGGAGAAAAAGTTCTCCAAGATTGCCCCTTAGCTAAGGGCCCAAAAATATCCCGAAATATCCAAGTTAGACAATTTTTGTTCAAATAAAAAATGAAGGTCGTTAAATTATCTACAAAAATGGTTCCCATCATTTTTTTCGCAACACGAATATTTTTTGCGAAAATGGCCTTTGAAAAAACCAAAATTTTTACACCGAATATTTTTGGTGGTTTCTTACTAAATTTCTGCTCGAGGGCCTCGGAAATACATAGATTTTCACCTGTTAGACTTTGGAGACCAATTTTAATCGTATGGAATGCTTATGAAAACTGCCCCTCTTTTTTTCCTTCTCTAGAGAAGCAGGTCTGTCGCAGAATAAACATTTGTTTTGAAAATCGAACTTAATCGCTCCTAGCTTTTGCTTTTCAGGGCTCGTTAAATGATCTAATTGTCTTGAAGAGTGCTTTCCGAAGTCGGTGTACACAAACTTGTCTCTTCTTTTAACAATATAGCGTCTCCTGCAGCTGTCGTGCATCTTGACAGAAGATTGTCGTTGTAAGGATAGATGAAAATTGTCAGCTTTTTCTTTGCTCACAGAAATCAAGTTTTCCAAGCCTCGACTGACATTGACCATATTATCGACAACATCCTCGTTACAAACGAGGCATTTTGGAATGGAGTCCTCTTCCATGGCTGTCCAAGATTACAATAAAAAATAAATACAAAAATTTATAAATAAAAAAATAATAATAATAATAATTGCCAAGCCAAGCCAAGGCTGAAACATCTGAATTGCATGAGATGGTCGCAAAAGCAGATAAAAACTATTCCCCCTTAAATCTTGTAATCCCTGATATGAGACTTGAAATCGTTACAGATTCTGACAAACAGGTGGAGTGGGCCCAGAAAGCGCTTCATGGTCGACATCATCACGACCTCAATCAACCTCATATCGACAAGGAAGCATCAAATAAGTGGCTATCTGATGGAACATTATTTCCAGAAACAGAAGGATTTATGATGGCAATTCAAGACCAAGTAATTAATACCAACAATTACAAGAAATTTGTCATGAAAGATCCAAACATCGATACGGACAAGTGCAGAAGGTGCCAACAAACAACAGAGACGATACAACACATAACGTCGGGATGTTCAGCCTTAGCTAACATTGATTACCTACGCAGGCACAATCAACTTTGCAACATCATCCATCAGAAG
>CAJUYI010000547.1:69741-81096 GCA_910591695.1 Galerucella pusilla | reverse complement strand
ATTCATGCTATATCGACGTTAGATTCAAGGGAATTTATGTCTTTAATCATAATAATACCATAATGATAATTTAAATAATTAATAAATAATATTTCGGCCAAAAGGCATCACAACTTGCCGTAAAATGAAAAAACCTATTTTATAGAATGTATCTGAATGGATTTGATGAAACGCTTTGAACAAATCTTGATATATCAAAATAATGACAGCTGTCATAAGAGGTCAGAATAATTTCTTATGAATACAACCGATTGATCGTTTTTGGCGCTACCTCTTTTCAACATTTGGAGGTAATAATTAGAGTTACAAAAGAACGTATGTCATTGCTTGAAAGACAAATGTACGTATATTGTATGATATGTTTTTATTGTCAGTGAAAAAGGATGAGGTATATAAAGTTTGTGTTTACTACTGTTCATTGTTAGTGACGTCAGGGTAAAGGTCAACTTTTTCTACTGTTCATTCCCTGCGAGGTTTCCATAGTTACAAAGATGCCGAGTCAACAAAAAATTAAATAAACACTTAATCTTTGTTCAAATTCAAAAAATGTTGATAAGCCAATCACTTTTCGAACTTTGATCTGCACACACACACACACGTAATAAAAGAATAACTGATAAATAAAACGAGAAAAAATTTGAGAAATTTTAATTACATTTCAAATTCAATTCAACTATAAAATTTCCTAATAATATCCCAACAAGATATCACCATTTTATTTATTTAAAAAAATAATAATTATAATAAATCCACTCCCCTTTTTGGAAAAATTACTTTCCCTCAATTCGACTTTCCAATGATTCCAAAGAAGTAGCGGTGGATATAACGTCGCCCAATTGCCCTTTGACCGTTTGATAGTCCAAAACTGGTTCTTTGATGATAGCTTGAGGTGGTGGACTGTGCGGAGTCTCCGAAGCCGCGGCTGCTAATCTGATTAATTCTTTCTCGGACTCTCTGGCCTCCACTAAAAAGATACTTTCTTTCACTTCTTTGCTGCTGTATTCGTGGATTTTGTCGTAAATTACTCCGTGTAAACCGAGTTGTTTCAAGTATTTTATTGTACCGGGATCTGCATTATCGTCTCCCCAACAAAATACAACCAGGCCTGCTTCAGTGCCGTATTTCATCTGTAAAAAATTTTAGATTGAAACTATTATTTAGAATGAGTGTTTCCTTTATAGAAATTATTGCTAGTAATAGATGATTTCCGGTTTAAATAATTTGGTCTGATTAAGTCACCCGATATATTTTTATTTCCCCTTCAATACCAAGACTAAATACGCAGGACTCAACCAAAAATTCTTTTTGACACACACACTTTATTTAATTCAAATATAGTAAATTTAGGTTTAAAAATGTATGTTGCATAAAAATAAAATGTTTTGAAAGATGTTCGTTAAGAAATTATGGCAAGACCAAACAAAATACAGCAAGACCAAGACCGAGACCGAGACCAGACAGATTTGAGCAAGACCAAGACCGAGATTGTTCGAGTCTTGGTCTTCCTTTGCTCTTCACTAGTGCTTTGACTATGCTCTTGAGCATGATAGATAACAGACATTTAGTTTTATGGTTTAACGTCTAATGTCAGATGAACGTTCTGGCTAATGTCGCGTTATCCGTGTTATTGTACTGAAGGAAAATTTTGATTTCAGAGTAAAACTAAGAATTTGCTATCTAGGCTGCTATTATTTGACGACTAAGCCTTGGAATAGTCTACTTGGTATAAAGTTTTCTCAAATAATCAATGGAGAAGGTGGATAAAGGGATATTCACTACTTCTAGCTTATTTGGTTTGTTTGCTAATCATTCATGAATATACAAGCTGTAAGATTCCAAAATTTGGTTTTTCATTTTTGGGCCAGTCGGTATGTCATTTTAGACCCAAGGTACAAGTAATTAGCAATACGGCTGATTTTTTTTTACATAAGTTCCTTAAAGTATGTAGATTGATATAAAAAAAAGTTTACCAGTTTTTCGATTTTTCAAATTATAAAAAATTTTTCATGATTTTTTAATTATTTTAATTTTTAATTCTTCAATATTTCGCGCTGTGAGGAAGGTAGAGAAAATTAAAAAATACCACCTTGTAGAGGAAGTGTATTGCAATAAAAAAGGTCTCCTGCGTTTTTTTCGTCCGATCAATAGTTTGTCCGGAAAAAATTCGGTAAACTACTTAAGTATGTGTTCCGCATCCGCGCGACTCTGTTGCACGGCAGAAGACCTACTTTCTGAATCGCGGAAAAAAAATTTAAATATCTAATCAAAATTTTTTTTCAATCTTTTTTAAGGGGGGAGCAGGAAAACCATGGCCCCCCTAGTCGGTCCACCCCATATCCTCAAAATATCAAACTATTAAAAACATTTTAAAATTTTTAAATTCAAACGTTCTTCAAATGATACGATCAAACAGTTTTTTATTCTTAAAATAAATTGCGAGAAATTGAAGGGCGGCAATATGCAAAAGCAATGTTTCGGTGGGCACGGCTCTTTATTCAAAAGATTCCAATTTGATATTTGCCCCCCCTGATAAAAAAGTCTGCGCACGCCTATGTGGCCTAATTCCCATTAAAAAAATCCCCTCGTATTATTTGTTAACTTTTAAAATAAACAATAAAAAATTACACACGTGACAACACTAACCATAACAATTGTTATCTTTCAAGTATGTTATCAGAGTAATAACAATAAAAAAAAGATAAACAAAACACTCAAAAGTAAAGTTAAACTTCAAAATATCACCCAATTAGTATTTAACGAGGTATTTAATTATATTCTAGAATTGTTGTGACGAAAAAAAAAACCTGATATTTGTTGCAAATTAATATAAAAACTCACCAAATTAGCATCTCTCAAAAGATCCTCTGTATGCACGTTGATACCCAAAATTTCAATCATCCTAGCATACTGTACGGCAGACCTAATCGACCAACATCTCGGATCCATATATTTGGAATGAATCCTACTCTCGCCGATCGTCAAAAACATCACCGGATACTTATTCTGCTTCAATCTGATCACTTGACAAATGTCCGGGTTGAAACAAGAGAAAATAATTCTCCTATCACCCCCGTAGCGGAGTACCACGTCCAAAATGGTATCGAGATATAGATTGAGATCGGTCGGATGGTATAATTCGTAAGTACCATCGAATAATTGCATGGTCCATTTTATTTCGATGTTAAAACCTGTGTGGCTATCAAGAGTTTCTAGAGCTTGTTGGAGAGTGGGGAAGGGTTGATGGTCGTCGAGGTCTTCGTCAAAGAATCTTTGGTTTTTAGATTTTGCTTCTGTTAAGTGGTAAACCTGAAAATTTTAAGAACAAGAATAACACTGGGGGGAAATAGTTAGACATAAAAAATAAGATGCATTATGTCTTGCCACTCCATTCCAACTTAGTTTACTCTGTTAGAAATATTTAAGTCAATAAAAAGTAATTAGCTTGGCTTGGTATTATTCATGTGATGACAGCCAAAAATAAAATTTGGAAAATTATCAATTTGTTTCATAATGCCCACTTGCACTGTATTCGCTAACTCACTGTTTAAAATAACACAGTTAAAATTTAAATAATCGATTAAATTGCAATCACTTGCACCATAATCTAAGGGTTCTTGGTTAAAATAAACTTATCAATCTGGGGAACTTTTGCTAAATTACATTCGGTTGGTACTAACACCTAACTTCAGTCTCGTCAGATAATGATATTTTGAGGTTAGATTTCGGATATAAAAAAATTAGATGACTGGTGGTTGTGTGTAGGGCGAATAATTAGAAAAAAATCTTTACCAATACTTTAAATTATTAGAAATGCTCAAAAAGAATTTTAACAAAAAAATAACTGTGCCAGTAATAGTATATTGTAAATCTGTTGCTCTTGAATTGTTTTCAATAATTTTACTTTGACAATTTATAAACTAATAAATGAAACAAATGTTTCCAGTAAAACGGTCTTCAGAGGGTGCTACCTTAAAATTTCAGTTGAATATTCATAGATTTGTGGTATTTACAATATATCCCTATTATCCTCAAAGAATATGTCCGCTTCCAAAAAATCCTAAGACGCACCGAGCTATTTTTTGACGTTAGGTTAGAATTCATACTACTGTGGTTTATATATGATTTAAAAGCCTCCAAAATCAGTGGCTTAAAAGAGTTTAACCGTAGCTTAAATTGCGATGCAAGCAAAAAATTGAAAATTAACTAACAGTTAAATTTTAAACTACTGTTATAATGACAGAACAAGTGGCCATAAGACAACAAAAATAAAACCTAAAGATAACCAGATAAAAACTTACCTTCAATAATTTCAATTGCTCCAAAGTGAGTTCCTTCAGTGGAATCTCCAACATGTCAGTATCATTCAACTCCTTCTTTCTCTTCATAGAAATACAAACGTGAAAATCATGATAAATAATAGGCACTAAATCTTTACTCAGCTGCACATCGAATTCAACATAATCAGCTCCGTGTTCTATAGCATTTTTCAAACTGGCTATCGTATTCTCTCTAACTTCAGCACAATTTTGTACTTTCGTTTTAAAACTAGAGCCTGATCCTCTATGACCTACATCTAAACCCGTTCGAGTTTTGTTCCAATGTCTTGCATAAGAAACAAGCATATCACATTTGAAATTAGGCAAAGGTCCAATTATTAAATATTCTATTCTAATTTGTCCCAAAGGACGGTGTTTTGTACTGGTTACTGGTAATACTACATGTCCTTCGGACGATTGAAGCACAGAAGGTAAAAGATAACTAAAACCTGCATGGTACGGTGGTTCTCCATCACCACACTTTGAACTATAAATATAGAAGTCGATCAGAAAAGCGATGTTTGCTGGAAACAGAACAGTGCATTGGAAAAACAGCATGTCATCTTTTTGAAGTACATTCCCAAACTGATTCTGCGGGAAAAAACTTGGATCTTCTGCATGTAGGCTAGCTACTTCTGTAAAAGCATGCACTGGTGTTTCTACTGAATCCTGTGTGTCTGCACTTAATGATTCTTCTAGTGCTTCTGACATGCTTTTAGGGAATCCAGCACTACTACGTGTTAGAGACACTGGTGTGACTTTGATATGAATATCTCTGTTTTGATATTTTTCTCTAAATAGCACCAAAGGATTATTGCATAGTTTCAGCTGAACCACAGTTTCTTTGCATAACCAGCCCCTATCTAAAAATTCGTTGTCATTGTAAAAACCATATTCATGTGGAGGATCTTCAATGGTAGGTGAATTGCCTGACGAAGAATCAACTACTCTAGGTTGTAGGTTAGCCTCCCAGCTTCTTACTATTACTTGAATACCAAGTTCAAGTACAATACATATGGCATACCTAAATTCAACTTTCTTTTTTTCTGGAATTTCTATAATAGCAGACCAAATGTCGGTGTCGTCTTCCCTCGTAAGGGGAACACATTTTTCAGCTTGCCATGAGCCCAGCTCTGGCAAATCCCCACAAACACAAACTATTTCATCATTTCTTAACGAGACATTCGGTACTCTAACACGAAACAACCACTTTTTAGGAGTGTATTGAGTGGATTTTAAGGAAGTGCTTGAAGCTGTCGCTTCTCCTTTTCCATTCCGAATCTCCTCATTGTTTGGGTCTTCCAAAAAAAACCAACGTTGCATTTTCAATATTTAAATTCACTTCTAGATTACACACAAAACAAAACTTTTATTTAATACTGATTGTTCCCGGAATTATGAAACGGATTTATTTACAGACAAAGACATGACTAGAGTTTAATTTCAATATAATAATATACTTAATCATTTCCTGTAAGTACTTCACGTCATCTTGCAACTATTACATTTAAACCAAACATGTTCATTTTCACCAACCATAAAGTTGATATTCAACTAATTATTATAGATATAATTACTCTTTCTCTTTAATAAATAAAATACTCAGCTCCGAGCCAACCCTCACACCCGTATATTTGAAAAGCTACTACGGAACAGAAGGCTACACGTGCACTATATCACTATACAACTTGTGTTCTATTTTCATCTACACACGCTATCATTACGTTCAATAAATTTTACAAGTAATTGGTGCAGGTATTTCTATTATGCAGTTATTAATATAGAAATATACATGTGTCAAAGACAACTTTGACGTCTAGATGACGTTTATGTCACGCCGACCTTGAAGCCACTGGTGTAAATCGCACTGGAACTGCACTCAAAGCCTACAGATCTCTGATATTGTGTCAGTTGTCATTGATGTCATGTCATTCACCAAAAGTTAGGTTAGACTACTGATAAAATGTTTTCATTGTCGATTTTAAAGCACAGCTCTAATTTAGCAAAGTTTCATTTGCCGAAATCTTTATTTACTGCAAGTGTTTATAGACAACAGTCAAATCATGATGAAGTTGTGCTAGAGACCAGAGATATTACTAAAGATCGAACTCAACAAATTCCAGTAGAAACTAGCATACGATATTTGAAAAGTGCTGCTTATGAGAAAACCTACGAAGGGCAACCTGTGTGGTTTTTGTATAGAAGAAATCACAAAGGACTGTTACCTCCTAGAAAAACCAGAAAAACTTGTGTAAGAGGTGGTCAAATATCTACAGGAAATCCTTGCCCAATTTGTAGAGACGAATACTTAGTTTTACATGAACATAATGTAGATTTACTGAAACAATTTATTTCTCCCGAAACCGGTAGTATATTAAGTTTTAACAAAACTGGTTTATGTCAGAAGAAACATGAAGAACTAATTGTTGCTATTAAACGAGCATATGATAGAGGTATACTAACATTTGATGTACCATTTAGATCATATGATTATTCAGAGTTTTCTCCAAAATAATGGAAGCTACATTTGTTATTGTTGGTGGTGGTATTGCAGGTGTTAGTTGTGCAGAAACTTTATCGTTTTTCAAACCAAATAATCCTATTATACTTTTAAGTGAATCATCACTTATAAAAACAGTTACTAATCTTCATGCTATTACCAGAACTTTAACGGAATTCAACATAGAAGAAATAGAATCTTCAGAATTCTCGTCAAAACATCCAAACATAACAGTTGTTCATGACACTCTAGCTGAAATTAATGATATTGATCATTATATAAGAACGTCTGAAGATAAAACCATAAAATACGAAAAATTATGTTTGTGTACAGGTGCTGAACCAAATCTCATCCCTCAAGCTAAAGATTTTGAAGAAATTATTGGTATAAGAGACACAGATTCTGTAGAAATTTTTCTTAAAAGAATAAAAAAAGCTAAAAAAGTTGCTATTGTTGGTAATGGAGGTATTGCTTCCGAATTGACTTATAAAATTAAAAACACTGAAGTACATTGGATCATCAAAGACAAACACATATCTGCTACTTTTGTCGATCCAGGAGCAGCTGAATTTTTCTTACCTTCACTTAAAAAAGATGTCTCAGAAGAACACATAACAAAAAGAATGAGGTACCAAGAAGAAGATTTTCACAAATCCGGAGCAGCTTTAGGACCGGATTGGTATAAAAATCTTGTTATCAAAGGTGCAGGAACTTTAGACACCCCCGCAGATGTTAAAATACATTATGAAGCTGAAATTTCCAACCTACAAAGAATAAAAAACTCTCTACATCCATTAGAAGTTACATTATCTAACGGTGAGAAACTTTCTTGTGATATGATAATTTCCGCAACCGGTGTTTCTGCAAGAAAATCTTTTAATTGTAAAAATAATCTTGAAGTATCTGATAGTGGAGAAATAAAAGTGAATGAGTTCATGCAAACTAATCTTCAGAATATATACGCTGCAGGTGATGTTTGTAGTTCTAATTGGACGCTTGCAAAACATTGGTTTCAAATGAAACTGTGGACGCAAGCTAGACAGATGGGGTCGTACGCTGCCAAAGCCATGGTAGGTCACTTTGATAACGAAGAAGTCTTACAAGATTTTTGTTTTGAAATGTTTGCACATTCAACAAAGCTTTTCGGATACAAAGTTATTTTACTCGGTTTATTTAACGGACAAAAATTGGGAAGAAATTATGAAATTTTAATAAGGATGACTAAAGATCATGAATATATCAAGTTTGTATTGGAAGATAATAAGCTGCAAGGGGCTGTTTTAATTGGAGATACAGATTTGGAAGAAATGGCTGAGAATTTGATTTTGAACCAAATTGATTTGACACCTTATGGAGACGATATTTTAAATCCTGATATTGATATTGAAGATTATTTTGATTAATTTTTAAATTGTGTTAAAACCTGTAGCCATAACTAACAATAAAGTATTTTGAATTAATTGTGGTTTGAATATTTCTTTAATTTGATTTTGTACTAACCAAAAACTTGTGGCATTATACAGGGTGGTCGGTAAGTAATTGTTCATAGAAGTACAGTGCAATCTTCACTTCAAAATATTGCGATTCAAATTAACAAGCCTTGATAAAATGTTACTATTAAGAGAGATACAGGGTGTTGAACATGAAATTTTAATTTTCGTTTTTTACAATAACTAACATTTTTTGACGTATACAGGGTGTTTCATAGTTAAACCACCATAGGTTAACTGCAAAAGGGTGGTCCCAAATAGCCTTGGTTAATTGGTATAACACAATTATTAACAGAGATACAGGGTGTTTTATCCATTTAGTCCAATCCTTTTGAAGGCCATAACTTTCATTTTTGGCAATGATCTATTGCATTGATAACACAATAAGATAATATAATCCAGGTTGAGAAAAATTTGTAAAATTCGATAATCTCCAAAACAACACCCTGTATATCAGAATTACTTACGGACCACCATGTATATAATGACTTTTAAACTTGAAATAAAAACAATTACGATACAAAAATCATTTGTGAGAAGAAAGGTTTATTTTATTTGTTGAAGAGAATGATATTTAATGCTTTCATAAGATGGAAATGAAAAAATGCAGTGTGGAGTGGAACTGAACATCAAAAATAATAATAACAATATTTAATTAACATTTATATATGCTGTTGGAATGTTGCTCCAAAATACTTCGCCGTCTCTGGCTACAGTTGCGCTGGAAAAAAATATTTTATTTATTCATTCAAACTAAAACAAATATTTTTTGTAAAATATATTCTGAAAACTTACTGAATTCTGTATTTTCCTGGAGCATTTGGTGCTTTCCACACTAATGTCTTGTTGGTTTTGTCTACAGAATTTTTATGTGTTAAAGCACTCTGAAAAAACAAATTGGCTTATGATAATTGATATTTTATTTGCAAAAATAAGACATATATTAGTCCAAGAGCCCCAGCCAAAAAAGAAGGTTCTAAGAAAAAGGTACGGGAACAGGTATTTTTTTATGAATATGTTCAGGGGTGTACCCTGAATGTAAATCCAAGTTAACGTCATGGGGGGGCTTCACTTCAGCCGCCATCTTGAAAAACACGTTTTAATCAATATTTCGCGAACCGCGCATCGTACGACAATAATTGTGGAGATCATTATTTTAGATAATAACATTTGCAATCTTTTTTATTTGAAACTTTTTTTTGTATAACGCATAGGTTTTTAATTGTATAGCGCTCCAAACTTTTCTCAAAATGGTTTCTGCTAAATATTTAGTTAATGGTCAATGATAAATTAAAAATTGTAGAGCATGAAGTTTTCTATAAATTTCATTGGAAACCTGTAGTAACATTTTTTTATGCTTGACACTTTTAGCATGTCTGTTAAACACAGATTTGTGAGATCCAATATACTGGTCTGGCAAACCTTGCAATAAGCATGATTATTTTTATTTGAACTGTTGGAAGGTCCCTCAGACAGCCAACCCTTCAAATCTGAGAGTTGAGAGGGGGAAATTCCAAACGACCTGAAATATATACTACATTCTTGATTGAATATACAGCTATAATCTCATTTACAGCGTAATAGCTCCTAAAATATAAATGCTACGGGAAAAATTTTCCGATGACTTTATAGAAAATTTTACGCTTTACAATTCAGTTTTTACCATTTTTTATTTATCATTGACCATTAACTAAATATTTAGCAAAAACCATATTGAAAAAAGTTTGGATCACTATAATTAAAAACCTATGCGTTATACAAAAAAAAGTTTCGAATAAAAAAGATGACAAATATTATTATCTACAATAATGATCTTCACAATTTTTGTCGTACGATGCGTGGTGCGCGAGATATTTGATAAAACGTGTTTTTCAAGATGGCGGCTGAAGTGCGAAGCCCCCCCCATGACGCCAACTTGGATTTACATTCCCGTACGTTTTTTACAAAAATCCCCGGCTCTTGGCCTACATATTTCAGTAATTCTGAAACGTTTGCATACTAAGCCCGTCAAAAGATTTAAAAAAAAATGATGATAATTATTACTGTCGTTCTGAATTTTAATTAAACAACAATAAAACAGGTTTTTCGTAAATTATATAATTATTAACGAATAGAAATATACAGCGTGTCTACGCTATTCGATTCAGAATTGAATTTTCTATAAAAAGAGTAATTTTGAAATTTATGATAGTGAATTCTAAATCCATATCTAAGGTTTTTCGATGTGGAAAATTCCTCTTATTATAGAAAATTCAATTCTGAATCGAATGGCGTAGACTAGAACCTTGCAAACCTTAAGGTTCTCGAGATATTAGCCAATATGTGAAGAAATGACAAAAAGTCAGACTCCAGGTTTTCATAAAACTGGCCATAAAATGAGACGGGTGTGGAAAAACTTGAATTTTATTTCATTTTATGGGGTTTCAGGACAAGCAAAACTTTTGATCAAGAATAACATTTTTCACTGAATTAATATTTAAAAAATGTTCACCTAAGTATAGGACACGCTGTATAAGTATCTATTATTCATCACCCCCCAACAAACAAAACCGTATCCGCAGTAAGTTAAAAGTGGAATAACCTTGCAAGGAATACAAGATTGTTTCGAAACGTATAAAATAATCATTTGTTAGTTATATAAACCCTGAACCACACTTTCTACAGTAAACGTACTAAAGACATGAGTCTAGTCAGCGCTTCGTTGAGGATTTGTTACTTATTTTTTGAAAAATATTTTCTACTCACATTTTTATTTCCATGACAAGTAAGAGGTTTGAAATACCTGTCCCTAGGTGGCACTACAAATTCACCTACAGCTTTATCACCGTTTCTGACTTGTAATAACAATCCCTTGAAAGATCCACCTCCAACGGTGATTTCTACGGTTTCTCCTGGTTTTACTTGGTCTTTGTTAACGGAGATTTTGTATGGAAAAGGAGAGGATTGGGTATCTACAGGATGTTGAGGTACCATATCGTCGCATACTTCAACTGGAGCTCCGCCGGAATAGGCTTGACAGCAATAGAGTACGGAAAGGAGTACTAATAGT
>CAJUYI010000547.1:36122-54741 GCA_910591695.1 Galerucella pusilla | reverse complement strand
AAATTATTGTTCAAAATAAAAAAATAAAAATATAAACAAAAAACCTTTTATTTACGGTAGAAAAAAACATATCTGCATCATATTTACAAACATTTACAAACTTACATTTCTAAAACGGTTCTCGATCAGTCGCGCGCTTCGAAAAGTCACCCTATAATAATTCTATTTCCATCTCGTAAAAAATTACATTTATAAAAAAGATACGTCTCTGCCCACAGGACATATTACATTAATCATCATATCACAATAAATTAATTTTCGGACGTTTTAACATCCCACTACGTTTAATAAAATTTAAACTTCGTAACTCCAAAAGTGTTCCACACTTAGAAAAAAAATATCACAACGAAATTGCTTCAGACACGCCGCACCGAAATCATCTACGGATGAATAAAGGGACAGTTGTCACCGTTCCGGCAATAACCGTGATTTTGAATGTTTTTACACAATCTTCCACCTCGATTACCACCACCACCCCCTCGACGCCAATTACCGCCGTTGCCTCGTGGCTCCTTATTCATACGCACCCAACTACCATTGTCTTTTCCACCTCTACCCCCACGTCGGAAACCGCCTCGTTGATGCTGCCGATTATCCCGGAAGTTATTCGGAGGAAACATGTTATTAGGAGGCCCATTGGAATTGCCGAACATCGGGAAATCTGGTTCTGGTCCGGGACCTGGTCCAAAGCCATCAGGCATTGGACCACCACCTTGGAACATATTCGGGTTCATTTGATTCATTAAAATGTCACCTGGAGACATCATATTAGGAGGACCCATCATTTCATTGGGCATCATATTGGGTGGTACAAAATTATTAGGAACTTGGGGTACCATAGGACCGGGAAATCTTGGAGGCATATTTTGGAAATTAGTTGGTGGCATTGTATTGAATTGGGGGTTGAAAGGAACTTGCATATTGGGGATATTAGGGAATATCAAAGGCATTTGAGGTTCGGGTAAGGGTGCGTTGCCTTTGGGTTCCGGCCAAGGTGTTGTCCTTAAATCGATCTCTTGGCTTTCGGGATCTTCTAGCGCTATACTCACTGGGTCGCTCATTTGGTGATTTTCCGGTATCGGTTCTTCAGGACTATCAGGAATTTTTCTTCTATCGAAATAGAGAGCTTGAAGGACACTTTTTTCTCGGGCGAATTGAATGTCTTTTTCTAAACTTCTCGATCCTGGTATAACTAGAGCTTCGGGTAGATCGATTTCGAAAGGTATCCTCCATCTGACTTGACTTTCCATTAAATCTTCACCACCTACTTTTCTAGATAATTGTATAGCTTCTCTTTCGTTAGATATATCCATTTTAGCCATGTCATTGAAAGCTTTTGTAACGTTAACTCTTTCCGTTTCATCCAGCTCAAAGTAACGAATTTCAACTAAGTCAGTGTCGTTTTTCCAGGAGATAGTCTTCTTAGGTCCTTTTCGCTTTGTGTACATCAACACTCCTTTGACACCACCATCAATATTAAGCCTTTTTAATTCTTCTGGATCGTCGTCTGTTGGTGTAACTGCTCTAGGTGACGATATTTCATTTTCTTTGTTTTCCGAGGTTACTGAAACTATACTTTCATCGAGGTTTTCAGCACTTCCATTTTCAGAACCATCTTCGCGTTTCTCCTCGTTTTCTTCGGAAAGAGTGTCTTGGTAGAAATTGATGGGAGCGATGTTTTTCAAACCAAGAGTCGGACTGACTGGGACTTGAGTTGTTGTTGGTGTGGTAGGGGTTGATGAATCGTGGGATGGTGAAGTAGATGGCGATGTAGTTTCTTTCGATATGCTGGCTTTTCGTTTCCGTTTCTTGGGTTCTTTTTTGGAGGTGGCTGCTGTGAGAGCGTTGTTGAAAAGATCGCTTTCTTGAAGCATAGCTGTAATAAAAAAATTGAGATTTAGCTAAGTTATATAATTACCAAATAAAAAATTGCAGTCGACAAAAAAATTATTTAAAAGGAATTGGCAGTTGAATATAAGAATCTGAAATAAAAAATTAGCGTATTGTATTGGCTGGTATTACGTTAAATGGGATTATTTCACTGGTGGTATTGCTTTTAGTAAAAGAAAGTTTCTAATATTTACATCCTCAGTATAGGCATCATTTGTAAAGAAAAAAATGTGTAGCCTTCAGAGTATTTAGAATTTATATTTTTTCACTACACCTGGTATAATAAATTGTCAAATTTATTAATGTTTGTGATACTTTCCATAAATTTCCAACAATGTGCCAAAGAAATCATTTTAATCGGTTGAAAATTAAGACTTCTTCTAAATAAAATATACAATATTGCGTTAACATTGTTTATATACAAAAATTATTAGAGTAAGGTCGAAAATCTTGATAATTCTTCATGCGAGCAAATCTTATTATAATTTCGAGTTGTATACACTGTACTTGCAAGCTGCGTCGCAAGCTCCAGCGGAATATTTTTTACAATTCCAGGATCCATAAATTTTCGATTGGGGACACGAAATCCCAATTTTCTGGAACTATATGCTGTAGTTATAGCGTGGTATACAGGGTGTATATGGCAATTTGACCGTTGCAGACCCTTGGTAAATTATTTTTTTACGAGGATACCCTCAAAGATTTGAAAATGGTTTCTGTTCGGTTGCTTCTTTTAGCAAGGTCAGACGTATTTTGAATCTATGTTCAAAATTTTTTCATTTTATACAGGGTGTGTATAAAAAGTGTTCAAAGTTTAACTTCATAAATATCATATTTCTTCATTTTCTTAAATAGAACCACCCGACTTTTCCATTTTAATGCATTCAGGGGTAACAAATGCAGGTGTGGTCTAAATTTTATTTTGACCCGTTGATACAGGCACTAACAAATAATAAATATTATGTAAATTTGCTTTTAATACATGGTAAATATGGCCAAAGTTGTTACAAGAACATATGTGCTTTATTTGCAGTATCCTGCATCTCTAAAAATTTACAGAGAACATTTAATATCTGGATAACGGTAAGGTTTAGGTATACAAAAGTATACATGAATTTGCCTTATTTTTCACCCCTGAATGTATTAAAATAGAAAAAACTAGGTGGTTCTATTTAAAAAAATAAAGAAATTTGATATTTATGAAGTTAAACTTTGAACACTTTCTATACACACCCTGTATAAAATGAAAAATTTTTCAACATAGATTCAAACACGTCTGACCTTGCTTAAAGCAACCGAACAGAAACCATTTTCATATATTTAAGGGTATCCTCTTAAAAAAATAATTTGTAAGGGCCTGCAACCGTCAAATTTCTTACAAAAAAATTAATAACTCAAAAAATATGCTTTTTTCGAAAAAAGTTTTCAGACAAGAGTATACTAAAATTTTACGAAGATTTAAAAAATGTATTAATATACAGGGTGTTCTATTCACAATAACAAAGTTGTAGTCGACTTTCGGTAGAACCGGAAGTCTGCAATCTTTGAAAATATTTTAGATAAAAAGAAGGCATCCGAAAAACTAAACGTAGAAATTTTCATGATTTTACTATAAGTATTTTGCCGTATACAGATAGTTTTAATTCGTCGTGGGCACCCTGTATAGTTCAAGTGGTTCTAGTAATTATTTCTGATCGTAAAAAATAAAGTTTCATGTCAAATTATAACAATTTATATTTAAAAGAAACGAGGCTTTACAACTAACTGCATTTAATTATGATTTGTCATTGAGTGATAAGGTTATGAAAAATTATTATATTTAATAGAAATTAATTGTTAAGCTTATCAATTTTACAGGGTAGAGATTGCCAACATGGTTGCTAAAACAAAAGAATAACTGAAGTGACTCAATTACAATAATTTGCATCGGCACCAACTAAGTTGGTTGATTATTTATGCGCGCCACTGTATCAGTGGCGTGGATTTATGTGTATAGCAGTATTTGATTTCAACTAGGTGTGATTTTATTTTAACTATTTGCTGAACGAACAGTTTTTAGTCATTTTGGAGACCGTTTGATACATTTCGAGATGATCTATCGCGGGAATATAAAAATTTATGAAAATTATATGCCAGTGGCAGCGTTTGCCATCAATGGGATTAAAAATCTATCTCCACTTTCACTTTAGAATGATTAGATATGAAGAGTAACTATGATTTTTAGCCTCTTTATCATTTAGTAAGGTTTTGGTAGTAAATGTTTTTTTTTTCATTTTCATTATCAGAGAAAGAAAATCAATTTCCGTGGTCACTGAAGCGAAATTATGCTATAATTATAAAAAAGTCCATCTTGTCCATTTGGAATATTTAAAAATTGAGAAAAAAATGTAATTATTGTTAAATCTATTATTCTTGTCAGATTTTGAGAATGAAACCCTTGTGGAAAAATATTTTCAATATTTGAATAAATATAAATATTTTATGAACGACTATTAGTCTCCGGCTTACAATATATGTAAATTGTGATATATTATACTTTGTAACAGTTGTTCTAATTCAAAAATTCCAGCTCATAATACAGGGTATTCAGGAACTTATAACAAAAATTCGTTTCGAAATTATAGGCCTCTAAAGTTTCAAAATAAAACTTACATAATTATCATCAACAGAAATGCAGAGGCTGATTTAAAAGACCAATAAAGCTGAAAATTCTACCGTTTTTCATGAAAAATAAAAGTATTTCAACGAGAATATCTCTGTTTTATTCAAAAAATTATTGAACTTACAGACTATTTTTATATGGACAATCTTTCATTTTATCGAAAATACAAAAATATTTTTCAAAATTTAAACGACTGGCAATAAAAAAAATCATATTCAAAATACTATTAACAAAATTAATCGTGTCTTTTGACGCCTACCCACAAGGTCGTTCGTTAAATACATTATATTATCAAATTGTCAAGATTTTTGGAATTTCGCTTAATAATTGCTTGTAGTAAGTCGTAGAAAAAATATAGTGTATTACTTGATTGTAGCTAACATCGAAAAGATTGAGTATTTCGATTTTGGAGACCGTGGGAGCCCTCAACATCTTCCAAACGACATTTTCTTAATCTGTTTGATCCCGAAATTTGTTCATTTTTTATACAAAATTTTTTGGTTAAATAAAGAAATTTTAAATCCTGATATGTTGTTGACTTCTTGATCAACAAGTTCCAGTTTCATAATATATTCTGTGGATGAATTTAATTTGGCCCACAGTGTAGGTATTGTCAAACCATTTGGAATTTCGAATGTGTTGAATATAAATAAAATTTTCATGTTTTTCACATACCACAATGATAAGCTATCATTGAGGTAAGGTAGAATCAGCTGCACACTGCTTTCACTCAATATAACTATACAGTTCGTTTGAACTATTCATACTAATTTTTATCAAACAAAACCAAACTTGGCTGAGACATATTGTTAATATTTTTTGCGACATATTCAAGTGAGGTTTTGAAAATTCAACCAATTGTTAAACACTAGACTATTAAGAGATTTTTGTTAAAAATTTGTGATGTTTTGGTAAAGAATATCTATAATATAAGAAATATCCTAATTTTAAAAATTATTTTTCCTTTCTAACCCATTTTTTAGGCTCCATTTTCAAACTAAAAGTATAAATTTATTTAAAAAAATCTCCCTAATAGCCCATAGGCGTAGATTTTTTCATCACGTTCTAATAAGTAAAAAGTTCAAGTAAATTTCCATTGGAGGGATTGACGAGTGGTTCCAAATCTCAACATCTGGACAGGCAGCAGTTGAAATAGCATCCTTTGGCGACCCAAACAATATCCGACACTTCTCTGGGTTCACGGCACTGGATCAACAAGGCACCAACGTGAACAAATGCACATTGAATTTACTGTGTGGACCATTACTTTGTGGAATCTACTCATATTACTTTTTTTTAAATGAAACTTTCTAAAAAAATCGACTTTAATGAAAAAATATATACAGGGCGTCCCACGGCGATTAAGGCAAGTAATATATCAGAATTGGGCAGTAGTACATAATAATAATTTTTGGGGTGTAAATTAGAGCAAAAGTTGCATCTTTTCTTGTTATTCTCTTACCCGATGTGTTATTTGTTTGGAACTTTAAGTACCTGTAGCTCTTGAATTAATCACTTTAGACCCCAAGTGTGCTAGTTAGTTGGAATTGTTTTATCGGGCGGAACAGAGAAAGGCACAAATATACAGGTTGTCCCATTAATAATTTTGAAAGCGACGTCACGTGACCAAAAACAAATAACTCATTGGGTAAGACAATTACAAGAAAAGATGCAACATTTGCTCTAACTCACAGCCCCAAAATTATAATTATCTACTACTGCCCAATTCTGATATATTACTTGTCTTAATCGTCGTAGGACTACCCTGTATAAAAAAATTGTATATTTTAAATTCATTAAAGTGGAATTCTTTGGAAAATACGTAAAATACTTCCAAATTGGCCAACCAGTATAGTGAAGCATTCAGGTGAGGTAGCGCTACAATATTACACGCACTTCAGCTTCATCACCTCTTCCAGCTTGCACAGTTTTTATCCCAAGAGTGATACTATCAGGTTCGTTCCAACCGGCATTTATGACCTGTCCTAAGTACTGTATAGTGCGCAACTCGAATTTGGGATAGACACATCAACTTTATCATCCCTTCCAGATAAAGTTGGAATGCGAAAGAAATACAGCACTTGCGCTAATTGATGTATTTTTGGTGACGTGCAAGTTACATGTTTGTTTACGTTTGATGCTTTTTCCGTCTAAATAATAAGGATCAATGTAGAAATAAATAAGCCGAATATAGAAGTAGCAGTAGAAAAAATTTGTACTTTAAAAGAGAATTTTGTAAAACTTTCACTTTTCCCATTTGGTAAAATTTGCAAAAATTTGGGCAATATTTCTAAAATATTGAATCAATGAGCTAAATTGGAAGATGCCATAGTGAGACCAATCATCACTTATGGATCCATTGCGTGGAGTAGTAGAACTAGCCTATTGACGACTAGAGAAAACCTCTCCTGTATATGCATTACAGGAGCAATGAGAACATGTCCAACGGCAGCCATGGAAGTGATTCTCAACCTCACCCCTCTAAATATGGTGGTGGAAAGCGTTGCAGAAGGAACAAGATTCAGACTTACTAGAGAGTGAATCATTAAAAAAAATACCTCACTTCTTAGAAATCAGACAACCTGGAACATGCTATAAGACGGTATAATGAAAAAGTATAACTTTTCAAAGAAATTCGTTACGGAATTGAGCAACAAGAAGGAATGGGATCCAAATACCATTACCAGACTTGGAAAGAATGCCATTCAATGGTACACAGACGGCTCAAAAGCGATAAAAGGAGCATGGTTAGGAGTGTTCGGGCCAGGAACCAAACACTTTGAAAGCTTGGGAAAAACCTTTCAAGCGGAAATCCACGCCAGAAGAAAGGGACTGAAATACCTTGCTGGGGGACTGAAGCCTTTTGCGGAATCAGCCCCAATGTAATATTGGAAGAAATAGGTGAAGCCGAGAAAAAGAGAAGATCTGACCATTGGAAAGATCTAGTAGGGCTTATACAATCAAAGACTCTTCTGGGTGACTATAACCTGTTGAGATCAAATGAATGCATAAGTCAAAGTAAAACTGCGCTAATAGTTTCAACAGGGATCCGAACGGGACATCGTCGCCTGAATGGGCACCTGAAAAAGCTCAAAATAGTGGAGGAAGAAGAATGCCGATTTTGTGGCATGGAAAAAGAAACCTCCATCCACATACTTTCCAACTGCACAGCACCTGGGAGATTACTAGATAGAAGAGGAACATTTACCTAAGTTGAAGCCTGCAGATTTCCTGAAATTCCTCCGGGAAATAAGGCTAAAGGAGCTACTAGTAAGTAAGGGGGACACAATAGATCTTTTAGGTATCAGTGAATATCACCTCATAATACAAACATACATAAATTTGAAGATTAAAAATATTTCCCCTGTATAATCACATATACAGAAAGGAAAACTAGAGAGCGTATGTCTAGACGACCTATACCTACAGTGGGTTCGTAAAGTATGGGAAATTTTCATTATTCCCTAAGCAAAAAAAGTTCGTTTCCAACATTTATAATTTGTATAAATTTACTAAAAGAAAATGGATAAAATGAAACCATACACAAGTTTCGACAAAAATATAAAATGAAATCTGTTATTACTGCTTCACTTTGCAGTGTATTATTATTGATTAGACAATCAAATAGTTGAAAATAATCTAAAAATAACAAAAAATATATCTGTATTTGTTTTAGGTTTAGGAAATCATTAATGCATCCCATATTTTACGCTTACACTGTATAATTCAACGATAAGAATATCTTCCAGCATAGTTGCCGTCGTTTTTAAAATATCTCGGTGTATCTTATATTTTTCTTTGTGTTGGCGAATATACAATGAGAAAAATGAAATCTAAATATCAGGGTTCACACGATCCAGTACTATCAATTTTTTACGGGACAGGAAGAAAGAAAAACTAAAATCATTTGCCGATCTTTCAAGATAATATATTTATCATTTTTTATAGGTTCTAAAAACAATTGTTATTCTTTCGATACAGGGTTTACACTTAACTTAAGTTAGAACCTTTTTTTTAAATAGCTAGGTACTGGCTTACCTTTTTATCCATACTTACCCAGCTGAAGTTTTTATTTTCAATATTTTTCATCAAAATTGTAACTTTTCTAAAAGGTTTGTTCAAGTTTTGAAAATTTATAGACGATTTAAAAACCCACTGTATTCAATCAGCCATTTATTTTAAATACCTTTCCAGTTTTTTCATATGAAACTTGATATAATACTATAAACTTTTCCATTTTAACCTCACTTTTTATATCAACCAGCTCTATTATACAGTTTGCGACAAATCTTATGGTACCCATTCACTAACATGTCGCCTGCAGGCCGTCGCCTTGAGGGCAATTTTCTCCATACACACGCCGGCCGACGACAGGTTGGGACCTGCAGTCCTACGAAACCTCACTATGTGTGGCGATTCATCGTCAGTCTCGGCCCGAAGGCGTGATCTTTAGCGCAGAAAATTTGGTCTGCAGATCAACATATTTTTTGGCTTGGTCATTTTACTAATAATTGTAAACATGAGCGAAACTACGAGTTTTAATAGTTTTTCAAAAGTCTCATCCATACGAAGATAATTTTTGTAAATCGTCGGTATTAGATTGTCGCAGTTTTTTTAATAAGGCTTAAGTGAGACAATTTTTCTCTTTGCTGAAGCCAATCTTTTAACCTTTTTTTCTGCCTAACTGGTTTTTCCATTAATAACAAAAGTATTAATAAAGCAGCCAATTTTCTGTGTTTCCTTAAGGAATTCATTTTCTCGGAGAGCACTTTCGACCTCTGGATCAACTACAACTATAAGTGTGTAGAGAAATTTGAGGTCGCCTTCAGGCCACGACCTGTAGGGCCGATGCCTGAGGATTTTACCTTAAAATCGGACTGAATAATTTGTGGCCTCAATCGGCCGTTACCTGTCGACATGGACGTCAGTTGACGGCCTGCAGGCGACCTGTTAGTGAATGGGGGCCATTAGCTGGACATACGATTTACACCAAGTACGACAAGGTTAATAATATCAATACTACATGGAAGAGGGAGAAGAATTGCTCCCTCAGATTCCTCTACCAAAAAAAAGGTAGGCGTGTATTTATTGACCTCCTATTTAACCGTTTTGTCAAAGAATACACACAACAATAAGAAGTGAAGCCCGGCAAGAATCCTTTGATGTTGACTTGACAAAAATAAACAACCTTGAAGGTGACAGCTACCTCTAGCATACACTGAGAATCATAAGATGCTTAAAGCTTTACTAGAATCACACCGAGAAAAGGTATTCTAGCATAACATTTCACTTCTTGTCTGTTGGTGTATTCTTTGTTTTTGTCTTTCATCCTTTATTGGATCTTCAGATGCTTGGAATGTTCGACAATATGGCAAGTTCAAGTGACGTCATAATGTGATAGACGCCCTTATGAATCTAAATATAACAAGCATTCTTTGCACAACACGTGATTCTTAATAGACATGGTCTCTGTTCTTGTATAGCTTTCTCTCTTCCACTCATAGAATGGCTATAAGGGACAAAATTATTTGCCTAATCTGTATGATCAATAGTCAATTCAACTGGTCTTAAAAACTGAGAATGAAATTTCAATATTTCAATTTCTACTACTAAAAACTGTTCCAGTTTTTTTCTCTTCCAACTTATATTGTATCACAACCTGAACAAACTCATTAGAAAAGTACGATCCACAATATTTTAATAATTATTGAAATAAGAGTCAGACAAAGCTATTTGTATCCCTACTTTTTTGACAGTTCACTTTCAACACCACAAATATTACTGTATCAGTTACAATTTAACGTTAGACTCATTAGTATTATTATTATTATTATTAAATGACCAGAGAAGGCTAAACCTTCTGCGATGCTGCAAAATCGACAGTTGACATGACCAGAAGAAAATGGGTGACACACAAATCTTTAGAATAATAGAAAAACACCAGGATAAAGGCAGGCGAAAACTATTAGATGATAGAGCACTTTTAAATTCAACACTTACATTGGTAATGGACTGATGGACACGCCAGGGCAGCCACTGAACTACCAAGGAGTAGGCTAAGGAAGATAGCAGGACTCCTAACAGGGCACTGCTGTATGAGGAAGCACCTCTACAATCTAGGAGTAGAGGAAAGTTCCCTATGTAGGGGTTGCGGCATGACTGATGAAACGTCAGTTCATGTTCTCTTAGAGTGTCCACACTGGGCTGTATTACGCAGGCGAATCTTCGGAGTCACTGTCATGGCTCCTGGAGACACAAGCAGGCATCCACTGAAAAAGGTTGCAACCTTTATTGAAGGGCTCGGCTTCATGGATGACTAGGTAGCAGGATTGGCACAATGGGCCCGCCAGTGGCCTCAGTGTCGGAACCTTGGCTTGAGTTGACCAGGACAAGGCTCGCCTGCACATTTAGTAGTAGTAGTAGTTGGTAATGGGCAGGGCCGGATTCAAACTTATTTCCGCCTCTGGGCACTAAGAAAATGCCGCCCCATCTAATCACTGAAATTTAACTCAAATTCATAATTCCAAAGCTTGCCGCCCTGGGCACTAGCCATGTGAATATTTGTCCATTTAGAAGAGGAAACTGTAGAGCACGTCGCAACATTAAATTAGGTATGATTTCAAGCCTACTAATTAAACAAAGCTATATATTGGGGTTGATAATATAGGTATCTATCCCCAAGCATACTTCTAAGGTATTTTTACATCATTCTTTCATTTCATTGTTTTTCTAACAAGATTTTCATTTCAAAGCTTTTGGCAGCATTCCAAGAACGTTTTCGGTGGAAATTAGAACCAAACCACACATAACTGAGTGTTAGAATGGATATGATGAGGAATGGTGGATACAAATCAGTATTTTAGTCTATCAGCTTTGAAAACTTGTCCACTTCAAAGTTAAGACAAGGATATATTATACAATAGCTCAGTCTGACCATTTGTGTGAGCAATAAAACTCTTCAATTTGTAAATTCACTCGCGTTTTAATGAAAAAACTAGTATCAGTCCACATTCCATAGATTTCTATCTAAATGAAGTTATCTATCAATTTTTTTTCAAGTTAACAGCTTCAAGGTTTTTAAATTTACAGAAAAATACCGTAGAATGTATATTTCAACGTCCTACCGGTTTTTTTTTCAACTTCCAGTACGGTATTTTTTTGCATTACAACATTTTCAAAAGCAGAATCGAAATATTTTTGTTTTTTATCAAGTAAAATTTCCTGTTTACGTTGAATTTCGATAGCATATCTAAGTATATTATTTTTGTTGTAGTCAGCACTATCTTTATTTTTAAATAATTTCATTTCGTATTTACGATGCAATATAAATATTTATATTAATCTCTATTATCCATTCTATTTTTTTTTATTAATTAGGTACATATTTCTGCGTCGATCCATTTCAATGTTGATTAGAGCAAATTTCTCCTCCCTTCAAAGGCAGCAAAAACTATATTAAAACATCATCGTAGAGAACCAAATTTGCAAATATTTAAATTAATCAAGACAATTGTTTATATGGTGGAATATTTCTATGACCACAACCTCAGGTCTCTCTAGATTCAAATAAAAATGTATTCTCCATTCCTATTAGCGATTAAAATAGAAACATTTTTGGTTACTTCATTTCCTTCAATTTCTGGCTTACTAAATTCAGTCAAAAGTTCATTGGTTAAGCTTAGGTTGCAATATTAAAACATTAATCCCACTTCTGATAGATAAATGAAATATTTTACCCATTACTCATGTTTGCTTTACCTACACATACACTATCCGTTATTTTTTCAACAAAAAAAAAGTTGAAATTACTTTTAAAACATCATAAATGAGTTTAATCTGAGTACTAGCAGTCAATAAACCTTATCCAGCAGATTATTGAACATTAATAGCAAAATTTAAGACAAATTTCTGCACCAGATGAAATTATTGGGAAAAATAAGTTTGATATAACAATTTTCCACTAAAACTAACAAAGTTACCTCTTATTAATTTAGATTTCATCAACTTCTATAAATATTTAAGTTCATTCATATTATTTTCGTTAAAATTACGTAATTATTATCTAATCGTCCGTACTAAATTAATACTGTCTCACGTATTAATGTTGGAAAGAGAATATTCGTAAAAAATACATTTCCAGTAATTCTAGAATTGGTTTCTATGAAAGTAAATTTTAAAACTAAGATAAATCCAAATCAAACTTGATTTAACTTAAAAGCAATGCCTCAAACCACTTCCTTCCTTCTAAACTCAAACAAATACACGATCTTATTTATTTTGAAAACGTTTTTTAAAAGATAAATATTTAAAAAAAATCCTAGTGAGTTTATAAACGATAAATTTCCTAGTTTGTATAAAAATTTATTGACTGCTAAATTTTTTCCAAATTAAAATTAACTATGGAGTGCTGACCTTCGATTTTGTTTCGACTGTTTATCTAATTAAAGGAATTTCATAATATTTGTAATTCTTTTATTTTCAATCAGCATTAAGCTTGAACAAGTTCGCCAGCCACCCTTAAACTTTTTAAATTTTTTTTTTCAAACATTCAATAACGAACTCACACACAACATTTTCTTTTGGATAGTGTAGGTAGGTATTTGCAGGGTAAATAAAAAAAACCAATGAAGTAACCAAAAATTTTCTAATCTTTATTTATAATCAATATATTTTCGCCCAAACCCCTTTTTTTCAAGTATGCGCCAAATGCCGGTAACTCCCGATAAGATTTTTCCAAATCTCGTCGAAATATTATCAACAAATAACGCATACTTCCTTCTTATATTCTAAAAAAAACGTACCTTTTCTTTATATTCGAAAATACCGGCACACTATTAAAGCCTCTTCCGTCTCGTAACAACCACATGTCAGCTAAACCTTATCGAATATTTATAGTAAATCTTGCAAAAGTTGATAAAAGCTGCAGCTAAAGAATCTAATTTCCAAAAAACGCGTCATCCATAAAAAAATATTCAATGAACACTGCACCGACCATGAGTTGACATTTGACATTATACTGCGCTTGCGTCACAATCACAACCATTTAAATTTGATTCGATCAAAAAATTATAAAGCATGCATATTATAACATACATTTCTATGGCCACAGACTAATTTCTTTTTCTATTTTCATGATACGAGTTTATATACAGTACGAGAGAGGAACTCTAAAAATAAGAGTATATTGGATAGAGATAGAAGTATACCAACGTTTCGTTCAACTTGAATCCCACCCCCAGAAAAACTTGCTCTCATCTGTGAAGGGCCAATCATTTATGTGCTCCTACTTTAACTATTAATCAAATCAGGAGAATTCAGTTTTCATGCAATTGTAATTAAAAAAATTATCAGACATATGGTCCTAAGCATGAGTTTAAGTTTTATTATCAATATAATACCACGAGTGCTTCAAATTTTATCAATATTTTTTTCTTTTCCACGAAAACTTGTTTATTTGGCAAAAATATGAAAACAAACCTGACGGACTCATGATTTTCTCTAAATTCGGTTTGTTTGAATGTTTTTGCCTCAAATAAACAAGTTTGAGTGATGAAAATAAAAAATTATCGATGAGGAAGCAGAATTATCAGTATAATACCGAATGATTGGCTAGAATAATGTATTGCTATTGGTTAAAACCACCAAAATGTCAAATTTTGACAAGTAAAAAAAATAATCATATCAATAGAAACACTGCTCTACAAAAAAATGTTTTTTTTTTCTGTTGCCCTGGATATCATCGCGAATTTTAAAGTTCTCAATGTGCTATCAGGGTCGATGGGATTGTCACATGACAGCAGATTACTGCTGGTCTTTGAAAACAGATTGTCCCCTGAAAAACTATAAAAGGGGTTTTATGAAAATATTAAATATATTTTCGACATTTTCCTTTATTTTTTCTTCGATAATATCCCAATTTCTTAAAACATAACTGTCATTATAAACAAATATGTTATTTTGTTTCCAGTTTTTTTTTATTTTGGTGAAGTTAATTGAAAATGAAGATTAAAAAGAATCGGAGCAAATCTTACGAAATAATAATTGATAGTTTCATGATGTGTGGGCTAGGGCAACAAAACCACTGAAAGTTCATGTTCTGCGTTGGTATAGTGGTACCCCTATCAAATATACTCGTCACTCTTAAAGGTACATTTACATTCAATTACGCGCGTGCTTAAGTTTAAAATTTGCTCGCTTGACATATGACGTCTCCATGTATCCATTTACATTGAAAATTTTACTTTTGCTTAAGCTTGAGCGAGCAAATGCAAGCAGAAAGACAATTTCATTTAAAATTTTAAGGTTATGTTATGATTGTCAGGAAAATTTTATGATCATTTTTGTCTCATTGAATTTCTTTGAAGAGGAAAAGCTTAATCACCAATAAAAAATGTTGGCACTTCATCTGCAGTATGGAGTATATTTAATGTGCTTGCTGAAAGGTTTTTCCAAATGTCGAATTTTTTAATATGCCACCACCACTCTGTGCTCAATAAGACCCAATATCAACAAAGGTAAAATTATATTTTGCATCACATATTGCTAATAGTATAATTTTCTTTCTCACACAATTTTTGGGCGGTTTTTTATGTAACGTTATTACGATAGATGCTAGAGAGCATAATACTAAACTTTCAATCTTATTCTCGTCCATTATTTTTACTACGGCAAGACTAATTACATAACCAAAAAATTTAGAACCAATGTAAATGATCATTATGTGAAATGTCAATTAAGCACGCGCGTAATCGAATGTAAATGCACCTTAAATTTCCTTTTCCGTACTATATACCATTCAAATTCACTCGTTTGCAGAAATATAGGCATTAAATATTAAGGACGATGTTTGCGAGAAAGGAAGTTCCCCTTTTCGAACAACACCATCCATCCGCTTGAAATTAGTGCCAATATCCCTACGAACGAGCTAGATCCGTTATTTTTCCGGTAAAATCCACTTTTTCGCGTAATTATCATGCACATTTAAACGTTTATACAAGAGGAAAAGGACCTTTTTATATCCCATATACCTTTGTTATGATAAAAATTATTTTATTAGCTTCAAATAAATTAAAATACAGAATATTACATATTAAAACTTACCATACGACGAAACCTTAAAAAGTGTTTAATAAGTTATCACAGCCATCGGCGCGGTCGCGTCACTAGATCACTCGTTTAAATTATTGCACAAAGACCAGTCAATAAAAAAATGTACATATATATAATATATCAACTAGTAAGGCACTGGAATGTCGTAAAAAATAATAGAACAGTGAGAACCCTTCAATAAATGTACTTGAATTACTAAAAAGAAAAGTTTAATGCTTTTTTTTCCCTCAACAATAGTGCTGCTTTTAGTCTTTTTCCAAAAATAAAGTCCCCAAACGATATACAGATCACAAAAAGTCTATTCGAAACATACGATTTACACAAGTACCAGGAAAATATGAGCAAAGCTACTTGAAAGAGAGAGAAGAATTTCCAGTTCCAGCTACCAATCTGATATGAAAGCAACGTTGCCAGTTTAAAATGTTTGGGGTACTTTCTAAGGAATAATTATTGCATTTAACTTTTAAAATGGGATAACGCCGTATTTATTGGAAGAAATTCGAGATTGGTAATATTATTGACATTTGAAAAATAAGTGAGATCTAAGAAATAATATGGTTCAAGAAAATAAATGGACAAATTACAGTCTGCAATAAATAAAATTTTTACACTGCTTTCGATTTAACAATTATTGGTAGTTAACATTGTTGCCGACAAAAATTGGGAAGATAAATACATTTGGCAACTGCAGAATGCGCACAATTATTCTTCTCTCTCTTTCAAGTAGTTTTCCTTGTCGTACTTGTGTAAATTGTATGGCTCGAATACTTTTCGCAATCTGTATATATACGTATCAAGCGTTCGATCCGAAGTGCGTCGATAGATGGAGCTACTGACCGTTCATGGTCGCTCAAATCTAGATTCTACGCGTTACGACCTACGTCAGTATTTGTAAAGAACACGTCATAAGCACGTAACTGGAAAATTTCCAAGTTGTGTATTTATACTATGCAAATTTTAATGTTTTTTTTATAAATTTCAATAAATCCCCCAGATAATTTGCAATAAAAATATAAAGCAACGATAAGTGCTTCCTCCTAACGTTCAAGGTCATCTACGTCTAACGATTCTGCGCATTAATGTTCACGGTTTGTGCTGGTAGATATGACATTCGCAAACTTCTAAGCAGAATCTTAAAATTTCATAAGAGACCGTATATACTGTATGATTACGTGAGAAAAATAATTTTTTTCCAATTAAAGTCCATAATTTATAATTACTTTACCCGTTTAGGGTAATGTTTTCGTTCTACGACTTGCGTGTAGCCGGAGGATTTAATTTTTGAGCCCGCAGGCACGCATGCGCATTCCATTTATACACTTGTACCCAAATAACTACCTACATATTATTTTGTGAATATTTTTTTGAGAAAGGGAAAATTATTGTAACTTCGTATAAAAATATAAAAAAATAAGAAATAGAAAACTGAAAAAAAAAATCAGGCCCAAACCCTGTTGATCAAAGTGTAACTATGTATAAAAATATTGGAAAATAAGAGATAGAAAACTAAAACAAAAAAACCCATGCCCAAACCCGGTTTCGAACCTAGGACCTCTGGGTAGTGATCTCAGTATGCTACCTACTGGCCCAATCTCGTCACATTCATTCAGTTACATCGAATGAAAGGTTAAAGGCTGTATAGACGCATGCGCACCTCAAAATAAACTCGTGCTGTAATGCGCATGCGTACCTGCGGGCTCAAAAATTAAATCCTCCGGCTAGACGCCAAGTCATTCTACGTGAAGGAAACTACAATATATCAAATGGATACTTTTTAACATGTAATATTTCTACAAAATCTAATCTCATCTTTTTATTTAACCCAAATTCTATCCACATTTCCCTAAACCTTATTATACTGTGGACTATTTTTACGTTAGTCTGGTTGTGTAGCTCGTTTCTAGCGATATCAAATTAGTTCACGACCCAACCGAAAGGTGCCTTTGGCTGTATTGCCTGTACGTAACACTCAATATCGTCCATATCTACCAACTCTACGCGTTACTTGGACAAATTGAGTCATGCGCAGACGATCCAAAAAAATTTCGCGGGTATATTCAAGTCAAGGGAACGAATATTAGTTCACGACCCAACCGAAAGGTGTCTTTGGCTGTATTGCCTGTACGTAACTCTCAAGATCGTCCGCATCTACCGACTCTACGCGTTACTTGGACAAATTGAGTCATGCGCACACGATCCAAAAATATTTCGCGGGTATATTCAAGTGTATGTGAAGATTAATTCACGATCCAACCGAAAGGTGTCTTTGGCTGTATTGCCTGTACGTAACGATCAAGATCGTCCGCATTTACCAACTCTACGCGTTACTTGGACAAATTGAGTCATGCGCAGACCCTCCAAAAATATTTCGCGGGTATATTCAAGTAAAGGGAACGAAGATTAGTTCACGATCCAACCGAAAGGTGTCTTTGGCTGTATTGCCTGTACGTAACTATCAAGATCGTCCACATTTACCGACTCTACAGACAAAATGAGTCATGCGCACACGATCCAAAAATATTTCGCGGGAATATTCAAGTCAAGAGAACGAAGATTAGTTTTGGCGCCCACCGAAAGTTGTCAGGGTAAGTGCTTATATATTTTGTTACGTAAAAATGTTAATTTGACTCGGATTGGTCGTCAAGATCTACTTTAGAACCGATTAAAACACGCTTTTTAAGGAATTAATCCACAATTATGGACGGCGCAGCGGTTTAAATGGATTTTTTTCGTAAACGCTCATTTCATTCTCAAATAACGATAATTTAATAAAAATAAAAAAGAAATAGAAAAAAAAACGCCCAAGTTTTTATTTTGAAAAGACTGCAGAACAAGCAAGTTCCAACCTGCGACGGATTTGGTTGTTTCTGCAGTCGAATCCCCCCCGCCAACCCAAAAACGAACAAATTAAAAAAAAAATTATTGGTTCAAAGGGTGTTAAAAGTGAAAATATGTGCA
>CAJUYI010000547.1:23149-35722 GCA_910591695.1 Galerucella pusilla | reverse complement strand
AAAAAAAATTATTGGTTCAAAGGGTGTTAAAAGTGAAAATATGTGCACACAATTTATTGAAAGGTCCTCGCGCTCTTTTTTTTTTCGCAACTGTAACAAAAATTCGTTTAAAATTCAAAAATTAAAAACAAATCAACTGCCAATTCCTTATTTTTTTTTTGTGTGTGTTTTGTTAAATAATGGGTAGGCTGCCGAGAGAAGAAAAACATTCTCCTGCCGTTTTAAACTTTCCTCAGCCATCCATAAACACCTGAAAAACAAAAGAACCATTAGCAGTAAATTATGAATGAACTTACGTTTCGGTTTGGGCGGAATAAGTTTAATAGCGCCCGGTCGATCGGGTAGATCGATTTTATCCATTTTTATTCTCTTCTCCGGCGGCGTGGCATCCTTCACATCCCTAGGTGGAGAAATTCGTTTCAACGGTAACGAGGGAGTGGGAAGCGTCGCGGTTTTCTTTTGCGGTACTCTCGACGGTGCGGGTTTCGCTTCTTCTTCCAATCCCGTTGAGCGCATCTTCGAATTGTACACTTTCACGGTCTTCGGCCTCTCCTCGGCGCTCGTATCTTTTCTTATTCCGATCGAGAAAGCTTTCTTTTTAACCTCCCCGGAATCGTTGGAAGCAGATTCGGTCGTCGCAGAAGATTTTTTCGGAATTCTACCGAGTTTTTCCAACGAAAGAGGTTTGAAAGCGTCTATGGAACTCTTCCTTTCTTTGTCTTTATCCTTATCCTTTTTACTATCACTGGAATCTTTTCTTTCTTTACGAGAATGACTCGATGAGCTGCTTCTGATACTACCGTTACTTCTACTTTTATCTCTATCTTTACGATCTTTATCTTTGCTGCTACTTTTGTTGCTGGAACTACTTCTCGATGAGCTGCTGCTACTTTTACTTCTATCTTTATCCCGGTATTTATCTCTATCCTTGCTTCTTTCTTTATCCCTACTACTACTAGAACTCTTCGAAGAACTTTTTGATTTGCTTTTATCTTCTTTAGATTTCCCTTCTGCAACCTCCTTAATTTTGACATCTTTATCTTCCATTACTGCTTCGTTTGCTTCTGCTTTTTTAGGAGAAACACTTTCATCTTTTTTATAAAACATTGCGGTGTCTATTCCTTCGGAAATATTTTTTTCTATATCCATAACCGTTTCGGACTTTTTACCGTCCGTCTTTTCATTTTGCACTTGTCCTTGAACAAGCGCACTTGTGCCTTTAACGATCACCAACCATTGTTTAACCAATTGCGTTGATAACCCAGCTACATCTAAGAAAAAAAAATCTTTTTCATTAAAAAATAAAACTTTCACCAAACAACCAAATAAAGTTAAAAATTATTCACCTTGTAAATCTTCTCTTCTAGATAAACTTTTAATTAATTTCGGTAAAATATTGAGCTTTAAACGCTCAACATCGACTGGCGTTATTAATAGTAATCCCAATATTTCCTTCACCAAATGCCAATTGGCCGTTTGAACGGCATCTTGTAGCCAAGTTTGTATGAGGGTCCATCCACCCTCTCCCATGAACATATCGACCAGTTCAACACTGGTGTTCTTCAAAATTAATACATACACGCATTTGCTGACTAATTTTTTTGAAAATTTTGTCATTAAACTAAAAGTAAAACGGATTTTTATAGAAAAAATTCTATGATGAATATTATAAAAATACTTACTTGACGAGTCGTGGTACTTCGTCTCTCGAAAGGATTCCACCTTCCGGCGTTAGAAGCACCGAAAGACACTTCAATAATTGTAGGGGATCTATGCGTGGCTGCAAAAGAAAATTAGAAGTGAGCTTGCTGCGGAACCTGATTATTTTTTTCATTTTTAGATCAGGTTCGGTTAAGACCAAGGGTCCAAATTATCCCAAAAGATGTGTTGGAACATTTTGGTTGCTACTGGTACTAATAATTCAGAATGTTAATTAAAAAAACTTCAATTTCAATAAATACTAATACATTTTTAAAATGAAGAATGCTGGGTTTTCAATTCTACTTTTGCTAAAGGATGTAACATGGAAAAGGGAATGTGAAGACAATGTAAATTTATAGGTGTCAAGATATAACTATTTTTGGTTCTTGTACATCCCTATCCATATTCAAGCTCAATAAAGAGGGGTCTTTGCTCTTATAATAAACAAAAAGGATAATTTCTTATCGAAACTTCTGCAACTAAAAAAGTATCATGAAGAAATGGTTCAAAAAGGAGTAACACATCGTTAGAAAAAACAACAGCTTAGAAAAAGGGAATTACAAAATATTCAATGGACTCACCAGACAAATCATGACAAAAACATTAAAAATTAGTTAATTGTAATAGGGGACTTCGGTCCAAGTTGCCAACCCAAAAAATTTCACATTTTTCTACCACTGAGGAAAGAAAATTTCCGGATGATTTTGTCATGTAAAGGTTCGTATTATTTATAAATATCTGTAAACGGAGCCTCGACGCTTCAAATTAGATAATTTGATGCAAATATCGAAATTTGTAAAAGTCATATCTGATTGGCTGAAAGTTTTGTTGGAGCACCTGATTTCACGTCAATAATGTCAACAATACGCCATCCATCTTTAGGGGCTGCGTTCAGAAAACACAATTGTTGCAGAACCGTTGAGTGAAAGTTCTGCGAAGCCATTTTCCTGAGTGGTTTTAAATTGCGCTCAGTGAGCACAACACGATGCAGATTGTGATATTTTTATAAACATTGTCTATGGTTTTATTATTAGTAAACAAAGATTATACTTAGTAAAGGGATTAGTGAAATAAATAAGTATTACAGCATGAGTGATGATTATGAATATGAACTGATTTATACGTATAATTATGTAGCATACAGCCAGATACGAAAAATGTTCACAAATGATTGAAAAATGTTTTGTATTTATTTAATCAACAGTTGAGTTAGATCATGTTAGATATATGTTATGTTTTCTGAACGCTACCATTATTGACGTGAAATCAGGTGCTCCAGCACAACTTTCAGCCAATCAGATATGACTTTTACAAATATCGATATATATCTAATTTGATTTAATTTGAAGAGTCGAGGCTCCGTTTACGGATATATATAAATAATACGAACCTTTACATGACAAAATCGTCCGGAAATTTTCTTTCCTCAGTGGTAGAAAAATGTGAAATTTTTTGGGTTGGCAACTTGGACCGAAGTCCCCTATTGTATGTCAACCCTCACCTGTCAAAACTAATTTTCTGACAACTGTTATAAGTGATTTTTCGAGATTGTAGAAAAACTTGGGTGGACAGGGTGGTTTCGGGGTTTGAAGAATCGAAAAAAAAAACAGGGTTGATGAATAGAATTATTTTTTGGGATAAAGTTCTGAAAATACCCAATCAAGTGAAATGGGTCGCTCTGATTCAAGGGTAGAAAAAAATAGATGGAAAAGATGCGATTTTTCTGCTTTAGGAATATTCTACAAAAAAAATAATATAAAATACCTAGAAATAAGAATTATTTTCTGGCATCAACCATTGCAAGATTAAATGCAGAAAATGCATTTAAAACTTGGTAGGCTATAGAAGAATAAGAAGTTTAAACGAGTTAGATCGAATTTACATAATCAATACCACACAGAATTAGAAAATTGACAATAAAGATGTAAAGTTGAAAATTTCAATCGACTTCTTTACTGTTAAAGTTCCTAGAATATACTGAATAAAAAAAAGTATCGGAAAACTGAGCCAGTGAGATCTCTCTCTATGATTGGATTTTTGACGTTTGGCTTTTTTATTTAAAAAACATAGGCCATACGAAAATACTTCAAAGTTCTTTAAAAGGCTTTTTATTACAAAAACATTTATAGCATTAGGTTTTTAGGATAATGTATCAATATTTACAAGCTTTCCACGAAAAATATTGGGCTCGAAATATATGAAAAAGTATCATTTTTTTAAATATTATTTCCAAATATAACTTTACTCTCATTTCGACCTTATTCAAAAATAAAATTCAAGTTAATGTTAAAACTATTAAAAATAATTTGTTTTTCAAATTAAATTTTAAATCAAAATTCAATACAAAAACCAATTAAACTAAATCACGATGGGACAGGCCCAAACTTCAAAATCTTATTGCTTAGCTAGCTGTAGAATTGAAAAAAATTATTATTCTGGATAATGGTAGCTGAAATGCTACCGAATGGTTGAAATAAAAATATAAAAAAATTATTGTGATTTCTGGTAGGACAAAAAATAATTTGATGTTTTGTTACAAGCAGAAATAATTATATATTACTCTTATAAATAAAACTGTTTCTCATAAATTTAACTATTTAATAAAATAATTATGAAAATTCTAATCAAGATATGTCAATATCGAAATAATTATCAATTGTAACCATAATTATAGGCATCTGATCATTTTCATGATCCTTTCAAATATTTAAATTACTTATTTTTCATTCTCAATTTAAAGATATTTTTATTAATTGATTTAAATTTGTGAAATTAAAAATATAGGTTTGAAACTACGTAATGTCATGGTAATGCTGGAAACAGACTATACTTTCACAAAAAATCAAACCCCAGAAAAAAAACTCCATTTCCTTGGGGGAATGAACTAATCAAATAGAAATGTTTTTCTTCTTGGAACGATATCAACTAAAATAAAGATATGAGAATTGCCCAAAAATTTTCTTGGGGAAAAAAATATAAAAATACAAAATATATCCCAAGAAAATCATTTAAAAAATTGAAAATGCTGACAAATGGTCTACGGAAAATCTCCACTGAATGAGAGCATCTATTTTAATGGACACCTTATACAGAGACAATGTTTTAAAATTTATTTAATTTTGACAAACATAAAGAAAGCCCTGAAGGTTATGCCAATGTAATATGATTTGACAAATCGAAGAATAACTAGCATGATCACCTGACTCAATTTCTTATGAAGTATACAAAGTGATTTACCCAATTTAATAAGAAGAAAATTTCATGCTATGGGCAGAGATATAGTGATAAAGAAAAACATTTTGAAAAATATTTTTAAATGTTTTGTATAAATTAGACATAGTAAAGATCAAAGAGATTTCAAATAAGGTATCATGTTCTTAATTATCAAAAAAATATTTATCAATAAAATAAATCCAAAAAACTTCATGTGAAAATGAATATTAATGACATTTTCTCAACTTCTCTCCCAAAAATTACCTGAAAATATCATGAAAGTATTACTTTTTGTATGTCAAATGCCACAACAAACACTCCCAAATCAAAAATTACTACAGATCAAGCCATTTTTACATATTTTTTTCAAATTCAAAAATCTTTTTGTAAGACTTGATTTATTTTGAACCCATTTCACGATGGTTTCGTAAGCTGTATACAAAGCAAGACAGATGTTCATATGAAATCAATACTACAAAATGAAAAAGCTTTTGTAAATTTACCAATTCAATTTCTGGCTCCCGCTGCATCCATTTCAAACAAGGAACTGTCAAACGTACTATAAAAATTGCAAAAATAAAAATTATATGGTAAAATTGAACACTCGAATATACCAATGTCAAATAACAAATGAAATACAACGAACGTATTTTGAACATCTACTTTCCACTGAAAATGAATAGATACCTATTAACTTTATAGCATAAAATACCAAGATGAGTTGAATATTTTGAAAATTTAAAAAGCTTGTTAAAGTAGTGGGCACACCTATTTATAAAACACAAGACACAAATTGAACAAAAATGCATCAGTGAGTCGTGGAGGTCAATAATCTAATCGGATTTCAAAAATGTTTGTGAACAATACTGCTTCGGCCAATGAAAGAAAGAAGCATTTTACTCAAAAAATTTCAACATCTGACACACTTATATTCTTTGATAAATTCTTTTAACAAGTAGGCAGCTTGCTCAGAATATAAATTAATCATAGAAAACGTTTTATTGACAAAAGTGACACCGTTTTTCTAGAAAGTTTAAACATTTGTTGTGCAGAACCTAGGTTTGCCCAACATTCTGAGAAAAATACCAACCTGAACATTTACAAAACATTCAAGTCTTAAAATAAAAGTATGTCTAATAATCTGAATCATTCAATTTCTTTCTCTAGCTGACTAGTGAATTGCACAACGCGTTTAGATAGTAGCTAAACAAGCCTTCTCAAAATCACAAATGAAAAAAAAAATTGAATGCAATATCCGAAAATGGCCTCATCCATGCCTCATCTTTATCAAGCCACACTGTAAAATTGAATCTACGACTTGTATAGCTCATTATAATTTCGCTACAAAATTAAATCGAGTACAAAAGCCTTGGAATACAGAACATTCTAGTAAATTGATGACCTTGAAGTATTGAACGTAGAGATGGAATTTATATTTCGTGTACAAGCAGCCAGAGGCTTACGTGGTACAAAATAACTGTTTAGTTTTCCAACTAAGCATGCTTCAAAATTTTCTCAAGCTCATAGATAAGGGCTCAAGATGTTCAAAATAAATTATTCTAAGCTTTTATATCACCTCTTTGAATGACATGCATTTAGCATAATTTACGTAGTTTTGATTCAAAAACAGTTCCATCGACACTCACCTCTACGCAAGGATTTTTATTGTCTCATTTCACTTGAATTAATTCAATGTAGGATACAATAAAGGGTTTCAAAGGCGACAATCATTCGTATTAAAAGCAGAAATGGTGCCAATATATTTTAAGCCTTTATAACGGTACATTTAAATATCTATTTATTGACCACAAACGAACGCCATGATGAATCGACATGATGCCTATATCAAATTAAAATTAACATCTATGTGACATTATAGACAAAAGTAATACATAAACATAGTTATAAAAGTAATCTACCTACAATAAGTCTTTAATATTACTAGACGAATAACGTAATTTTGATGTCTCCTTACCATTTTGAATATATCCTGAAAATGGGTTGTAGCACTAAAGTCTGTTATAAATAAGATTATATAAAAAAGTTCTTAACAGGGAACATACATTCCACGTTTCGAATCACGTCTTAACTTCTAAATTTGATACCAGATGTGGGGCAACGCCCTTATCCTCCATTGTAATGAACAGTATTCTGTATTCTATTACAATATCTTTGTCAATATCTCTTTAATAACGACGTACATAAAATATCTATAAAATCTTAATAACTAACAGCGCGAAATTGAATATTTGCTTGGTTTTAACACTAATTAGACCGTTTCTTATGATATATTTTCCACAAACCGTATTGCAATCGTAAGTGATCAAATGGAAATGAAATAGGAATGAAAATGAATTGAAATGAGATTGCGTTGTACGTTGTACATTTACATGGCGGACTGGCGGAAGCACTAGAAGCAGAGCAGCGAATGGTTTTTTTATACGTCAGACAAGGATGGAAGCAGGATAAAAGGTCAACTCTAGCGGAAATACGTCACAATACGTCACAATAAACATCAACCAATGAAATAGATTATTAAAGCATTTCCATATAAATAATCACGGAAAGTTCATAAATTGGCAACTAATAAATCGCAGAAATGTTTCATTGTTTATTAATTAGTGAGTCACAAATATTTAGAGGCAAAACGACATGTTAAATTTATACTGTTATCTGTGGTTGGTGCTCTGGTTGGTGCTACTGAGCCAACTTTTCAGTGTAGCCAGCAATGCCAGCAATCATCATAAGTGTCATGTCAAGTGCCAATTTAATAATTTATTCCTTATTTTTTAACGTAAACATGGAATAATGTTGAAATGGTTCAATTAATCATTAATCAAATATTAAATAAACCTTTCTAGCCAATGAATAATGATTATAATTTTACATCTTTTGCGAAGTGACACATTTTGTTCAATTTGTTAGGTTAATTAATTTGTAGGTCATTAAATATTTTTATTAATGGAAAACCAGTAAAATGCCTCCCAAGAAAAAACGAGCACCTTTAAATACTGTTGTAGTAGGTACAGTATCTACTAGATCAACCAGGCGACAAAGTGTTGTAAATATTAAAATTCCAAAATCGAATCGTACAAGTAAAGTGTCAAAAACAGACACCGAAATTGTTGATAGCAATGAATCACAAGACTTTGCAGCTAGAATAAAAAAATCCTATAATGAATTTTTGGGTACAGGTAAAGAAATTTCACCAACTCCTGTACAAAGTAGCAGCACTGCTGATACTGACAATAAAGCCTTATTAGAAATACTGCAGGTACGATTGCTTTATAATTTTAAATTTATATGTTTTGGCATCATTTTATCTTTAGGATTGGGATGACATAGACGAGGAAGAAAGTGGTACAGAAACTATGGTAAATAATGATTTTGGTACAAAAGATCATACTGATGAAATTATCAGACAATTTTCTGATGTGGAACAAATTGAATTAACCTTATCGCAAGATTTAGAAAACGAAGAGGAAAGTGTTCAAATTCCAGTTTTAGAACATACTAAAATGGATCAAGTGGAAGATCCTGTCTTTAAAAGTGAAAATTCAACATCATCAGTTACAGAAACAGAGGAATTGATAATTGAAGAACAAGCTTCAATTCCTTTTGCCGATGATATAGTTGAGGAAGAACGTAATATTGATAAACCACTGAGTGTAGAATTTGACATTAGCAGTGAAAAAGTATCTGTAATATCTGAAGAAAATTCAACAGCATTTGATAGCAATTCTCAATTTCCTGAAGCGATGCAGCCAGAAAGTAGTTCCTCAGAAACTAGTCAACCTAGTTTACCTAGTAGAGAAGTGGAAAAAATAATGAATAAAAATGAAGAAAGTAATTTTTCATCTAGAAGTGTTGATATGGAATACATGCCTGTAAGTGAAAAAAGTGAAAGTAAAAAAGTTGATGATAATTCTGAAAATACAAAACTGGAAGAAGAAAATCCTCATGATACAGTTGGCAGCGACGATTTTATGGATCACAGTGGTGTTGAAAGTAAACAAACTTCTTCCTTCGATAATCAAGAACAGTCAAACGATAGTATAGAAAACCGAGTAGCCGAAATGCATTTAACAGAAGAAAAGAAAGAATTTTGTTCACCGAAAAAAGTTGATACAATTAAAAAGTTTTGTGATAAAAGTGAAACAAGTTTTGAAGGTATCGATAAAAAACCTGTCGGTGACGCTAACACACAATTAGACACCACGAAAACATCCGGAACACATACAAATTTATTCCTAGAAGATGTTGCCAATAACCCTGTTGTTTTTAAACCGAAACCCAAAAAGCCAAAGCCGAAACAAGATAAATTTATTCCATTAAAAGAAGAGGTGAAAATAAAAGCAGCAAAACCAAAAACTTTGAAATTCAAAGAATCAAAAAGCAATAAAAAGCCCAGCAAAAAAGATAAAAAACCAGAAACTAGCAAAGAAAGTGAAGAAGACGAAAAAGTAAGAAGATCCTCAAGAATAAAATCAATCAGTGTCCTCAATAAAAAAACCACCGGCTGGGGCTTGGTGAAATCAAAATCCGAGTCTTCCTTGAACGAAAGCGACATCTCTGACAATTCTTTTCAAGCGGAATCTGAAAAAAGTACCCCCACAGCATCCCCTAAAATATGTTTGAAAGACAAAAAGTGGAAATCCAACGAATTACTTTCGTTACCAAATATATCGTTACCTTATAAATCTGAAGAGTTGAATAAACGACCACACAAAGATCCCGTAGTTGAGGGTAGATTAAAACAGTTTGTTCACCTTAAGGAGAACCAATACAGAACGGACAGGATGATGTGTAAGGAAGCTAAAAAAATGGTGTGTGATTGTTTTTTAACATCGGAAGAGTTGGAAGCTAATCAATACGGTTGTGGGGAGGATTGTCTTAATAGATTGCTGCTTATAGAATGGTAAGTTTTTTCTGGCAATATTTTTGGTAATAAAAATCAAGTTTCTAGTTGAAATAAGTTATGTGATTTTGCTGAAATATGTAATTATAGACAATTAAAGTAGATATAGTTATGGAAATTACATTACTAAATTGAGTTTTTGAATTTTTTTGGTTTTTAAAGTATTTTTTTTGGATTTTTGAAAGTTTTTTTTTGGTTTTTTGTGTTTTTTTGAAAGTTTTTTTTTTGTTTTTGTGTTTTTTTTGAATTTTTTTTGGATTTTGTATTTTTTTAAGTTTTTTTATAATTATGGAAATTACATTACTAAATAGTTTTTTGAATTTTTTTGGTTTTTAAGTTGTTTTTTTGAAAGTTTTTTTGGATTTTGTATTTTTTTAAGTTTTCTTATAATTATGGAAATTACATTACTAAATTAAGTTTTTGAATTTTTTTGGTTTTTAGTTTTTTTTTTTGGGATTTTTGAATGTTTTTAAAGTTTTTTTTTCGATTTTTGAATGTTTTTTTGTGATTTTTTGAAAGTATTTTTTTGGTTTTTTGTGTTTTATTGAATTTTTTTTCGATTTTGTATTTTCTTAAAAATTTTTTTGAATTTGGTATTTTTTTGGGAAAGGGTCTGTAGATGGGGATCACTTTTGCTTCCAAAAATTTATATTTAATGTTTATTTTGCACTTAATAACCGAGATACAGGGTGTTTTTATAAATGTATCCTATTTCTTTTGAACCTCATAACTTCCGAGTTACCCTGTATATTATTTTGAAATTTGGTACACGTAATAACCATTACCTAGAAACTCCATCAAAAGCATCTCCATAAAAATAATGCAGGTCCGGCTTAGCAAAAAATTTCAAAACTCGTTTTTCCTAAAAACAACACCCTGTATATAGATTTTTTCAAATTAGGCCGGACCTGCATTATCTCTTTGGAGATGCTTTCGATGGAGTTTCTAGGTAATGGTTATTACGTGTACCAAATTTCAAAATAATATACAGGGTAGCTCGAAAGTTATGAGGTTCGCAAGAAATAGGATAAATTTATAAAACACCCTGTATCTCGGATATAAATTGCAAAAAGAACATTAAATATAGGTTTTTGGAAGCACAAAAGAGACCCCCATCTACAATCCCTTTCCCAAAAAAATACAAAATTCAAAAAACACAAAAACCAAAAAAACACAAAAAACCAAAAAAAACTCAAAAATCCAAAAAAAAACTTTAAAAACCAAAAAAGTCCAAAAATACAAAAACCAAAAAAAAACTTTCAAAAATACAAAAAAAAACTTAAAAAACCAAAAAAAAATTCAAAAACTTAATTAAATATAGGTTTTTGGAAGCGCCAAACTGATCCCCATCTACAGTTAAAGTTAGACCCTTTCCCAATGAAACACCCTGTATTATAAACAAGTACTTTGTTTGCGGAAACTGTATTTCTGTTTCAGTGGAAATGTTTGCACTGTGGGGGAAAGGTGTACGAATAAGAGATTCCAAAAGAGTGCCTTCGCTCCTGTCGAGGTTTTTAACACCGACAAGAAGGGATTGGGGCTTCGAGCTGCAGCTAATATAGCATTGTAAGTACAATTTTTTTTGTGTAATTATTAAATTAAAAATGGTTTTTAACGTTTTAGTGGTGAATTTATCTTGGAATATGTTGGAGAAGTTTTAGATACTGATGAATTTGATAAAAGAGCTGAAGTTTATTCGCAAGATAAAAATATACATTATTATTTCATGGCTTTAAGAGCCGATGCTATTATAGATGCTACTATGAAAGGTAAATCTTTTGTATTTTTGTTAAGGGGAAGGGATATCGATTGTCGAACGGTTTTAATAACGCACTGATTTGCTTACCACAAAATTATACTATGGGATCAACAATTTCTTGGAAGAAATACTTGACAAACATTATTTCTTATTTTCTGATATTTTTATACATAGTTACACTTTGATCAACCGGGTTAGGGCCTGGGTTTTCTTGTTTTTTTTTTAGTTTTCTATTTCTTATTTTCTGATATTTACACATTTACTTCAATATTCTTACGTTACTACTAAATTTGGCAATGTTGGATCGAGTCGGGAATATAAGCTCTCGTCGAATGTTTAAGAAAATGTCCGTCACTTGTCAACTGTCAAACAGTCGACCACAGACAATACAACATCGAAGAAATAGCACTCACAAGAGCACTCTTAACAATGTAGTTTTTTATAAACTCTTTTGTGCTAATAGAGTTTAGTCTAAGGTCATTTTGGCCAATAAAAAGTGTTTTTTTCTGTCAAGAATGACAGTTGAGGTCTGTCTGTCATTCTTGTCAGAAAAAACACTTTTTGTTGGCCAGACTGTGACCTTAGACTGAACTCCTCTGTTACTTACGCCTTCAAGTGTGTTTCCATACAACAGTTGCTGAATAATCATGCTAGAAATTGTGTTGTGAGGTGAACTTACTTGATACAATATTTTTTTTGAGAAGATCGTGCAGTTGTACCAAATCCATATCTCTATTTTGAACGATGTCTTTCAAAATATCTTTCAATTTTGATCCCACTTCTGATAATTTCGAAACTGGGACATCCTATATTACTATATACAAGCACGTTTCGGAAAATTAATTTACATTTATTGCAATCTAAAAATAAACAGACTCCAGTTAAAAATCTACATACAGGGTCTACCAGAACTAAAAAAACTTGACAAACAAATTTATTGCAGACTTAAACAAAAATTCATTGATTGTATTTAACATCTTTT
>CAJUYI010000547.1:12148-23139 GCA_910591695.1 Galerucella pusilla | reverse complement strand
TTTGAATACAGGGACAACTATTGCTAGGGAATACTCACCAAAAATTTTTTAATTGTATTTAACATCTTTTTGAATACAGGGACAAGTATTGCTAGGGAATACTCACCAAAAATTTGTCCACAGGTAACATATCGAGATTTATAAACCATTCTTGCGACCCGAACGCTGAAACTCAAAAATGGACGGTCAACGGAGAACTCAGGATCGGTTTTTTCAGTACGAGAACCATTTTGGCCGGCGAAGAAATCACCTTCGACTACAGATTCCAAAGATATGGGTGAGGAATAAAAAAATGTCCTCTCTCTAATTGTTTTATTTAAAAAAAATTTAATTCCAGCAAAGAAGCGCAAAAATGTTACTGCGGTGCGAGTATATGTCGCGGTTGGCTCGGCGAACAACCGGATTCGGACGAAGAAGAAGACGAAGATGAAGATGAGGAAGAAATCGAAGATACCAAACTCGAATCCGCCAATAAAAGCGACGGTGAGATTTTCTAATACGGTTTTATTAATTATTGAGTATAATTTTTTTTCAGTTTCAGTTAAAGATGAAATTAAATTTGACTCACGCGGTATAAAATCGGATAAAGAATCGACCAATAAAGATGCTTCGCAAACAACGACACCAATAATTAAACCGATAAAGAAAAAAGTACAAAAGAAAAAACCGCGAATTGAAATGTTCGAGGAAGTTGACGTAAGCAACTGTCATTAACTAAATTGAACTTGATTTAATTAATTTTTTTTTTCAGCAATTGATCGAAGAAATCGAAATGCTGGTAACTACCGGCTTGAAGAACCAAGCCCATACCCTCAAAGTAAGTAGATTGATGGTGAGGGCTAAAGAACCACAACAAAGAGCTAAACTATTAAGAGTGCTGAGAAGAGGAGAATTACCTTGCCGGAGATTGTTTTTGGATTATCACGGATTACGTTTGATGCACGGGTATATGATAGACGCTCAACAACTGTCTATGGCTAATAAACAGTTCGAATCTTTGAGGTAAGTTATTACAAAAAACAAACATTTCAATGCTCCCTCGTATATGTGCGTGTATATTTTTAACTTGAAACTTTTTTTTTGCTATAGCTACATTTCGAAATCACCTCGTATATGTGTGTGATTCTTTTTACATGAAACAGTGGTATATTTATTGTATATGTGAAAATGGTAACAATTTGTAACATTTCGAAGCCCCCTGGTAAATGGGCGTTCCTTTGTAACTTGAAACTTTGTCGAAATATCAAAATTTTGATGTCCCGTCGTATTTGAACCTCTAAAATTTTCCCTCATTTGTCAAAATCGTAACAATTCGAAGCCCCCTGGTAAATGGGCGTCCCTTTTTAACTTGAAAGTTTGTCGAAATATCAACATTTCGATGTCCCGTCGTATTTGAACTTCTAAAATTCTTCATCATTTGTCAAAATCGTAAAAATATTGTAACATTTCGAAGCCCCCTGGTAAATGTGCGACCCTTCTTTAACTTGAAACTTGTCGAAATATCAACATTTCGATGTCCCGTCGTATTTGAACCTCTAAAATTTTCCCCCATTTGTTAAAATCGTAAAAATAATGTAACATTTCGAAGCCCCCTGGTAAATGGGCGTTCCTTTTTAACTTGAAACTTTGGTCGCGTTCATCGCAACGTAGCGCTACCGAAGCGATCATCAATTTCCTGCTGAACGCGTGTTTTGTTAACTGATCAGATTGAGCGCTGTGGAATCAGTCGCCATTTTTTCAATCAGAATTAAAATACGCTACACGCTACCGATTGATGATGCATTAACCGTCATTTATGACATATGTTGGGAACATATTATTAATATCTTTGTTTATAGATATTTTAGTTTGTATTTTAGTGAAAATGAGTGGACAGCTGGAGGTCACTTATTATTGCAGTTATAAATTGTATAGTTTGTCAGGAAATTCAACTCTTCATAGTATGCTCCAAAGTGGTGACTTCAATTTATTGTGATTAACTCCCATTTTTTAATGGTTAGAAGTAATACCCATTTCATAATTGTCGTATATATCAAATAAAATTGAGTTGATGTTGTATTCATTGAGATTTGACATATTATGTCAATGGTTTTATTAGCACGTTCAGCAGAATTACGAACTTATGGATCACAATAAAAATCGCTACCTGATCAACTTTGTTGAGATGAACGCGACCTTTGTCGAATTATCAACATTTCGATGTCCCGTCGTATTTGAACTTCTAAAATGTTCCCTCATTTGTCAAAATCGAAACATTGTTACATTTCGAAGCCCCCTGGTAAATGGCCGTAACAATATTGTAACATTTTGAGACTCTCTCGAATATGTGCCTGCCTTTTATAAACTCTCTAAACCTCTAAAATCTCTCCTCATATGTCAAAATTGTAACCATATTGTAACATTTGGAGAATCCCTCGTATATGTGCCTGCCTTTCATAAACTTAATATTTTTTTATTTCAAGATTTAGAGGGAATTGTAACAATGACAAATAATTTTTATTTCAAAGTATTTAAAAATTAATTCACCACCTACAAGTTTGTTTTCAATTCAATTTAAAAATAATCTTTGCAAATTTCTGTTCTCCTAATACAAATCGACAGTATTTCGACCTGTTTGGCGTAACCGATACTTTTTTTTTCTCAAGTTGAAAATAAAGCCTACACTTTTCGATATGTTCTGCTCGTCTAATGAATATTATTTGGATTTTGTTCGATTCCCAACCGAATTAAGTACGGAACTTCTTTCTTTTTGAACGAATGGAAAATGTTTTCGTTGCAAACAAAGGCTACAGTAATGGACGAAACTATAAATATATGAAAATAAAAAGTGTGTTTGGTACGTTGAAGAGACAACAGGGAAATTAATTTCTGGGAAATGAGGAACAGTAAATTGAAAAACACTACATCTAGGGTGACACCATAATCGATCATTAATTGTCATACTCATATTCTCCGCATCCCTAACGAATTAAATTCATCTTTTTTTTTCATCAATAAACAAACAACTTGAACATTTCAATCACCCATTTTCTGTTATCCTAATAATTAGTAGATCATTTCCAACTTTACTGACCTGACTTTACTTCCAACTCATCCAAATCAAAGCTCTGCTCTTTCAAATTATGATCTCCTAATACCGTCAAATTTAACTTGTATCCCGTGTTATCAATTTCAGTCCAACAATTCGTACAAAGCCTAACCGATAGTGTTTTTCCCAGTTAAATACGGTGGAAGTACGATAAATACTGGTTAAAAAAATAATGTATGATAAACTACGAGGGTAATACGATATCTTTTGATACTTATGTATTTTTTAGATTGGAAGTTCTTCAAACGCTAGCGGTATTACCGATACCCAACAAATCAATGCTGCAAGACAGCAAAGTACTATCGACCGTCGAAATGTGGGCGTCTAATAAAGCTCTAACGTCACCTCCGGATTCAGATAGTAATTCACCGAAGACAGAAACCGATCTACCGGCGGTAAAACTAGAACCGAAACCGCCGATCAAAGACGAATCCGTACCAGAGAGAAGCATAGAAGATCAAGAAGAGGAAATACGATTTTTAGCCACAAAGTTATTGGAAGAATGGAAGAATTTGAAAGAAGTATTTAGAATACCGAAGAAAGAACGTATCGAGCAAATGAAGGAGCACGAAAGGGAAGCGAACAAGAAATTCATGCAGACCAAAAATGAAAATACGTACATTAACGATGAAGAAAGAGATAGAGATAGAAAATCCGATAGGTAAGTTTCTTTGAAGCTATAAATTGGCGTTTGGTAATTAAATGATCGTTCTTGCTCGGTAAACTATTTTCACCACTCCGTAAGACAACTATTTCCCAGGTAAAGAAGATTTCCTCTTATTAAAACAACTAGTTCCTCAGTAATAAACGATTTTTGCTCCTTAAAATAACTATTTTCCCGGTAGAAAAGGATTTTTGCTTCTTTTAGCAATTATTTTCTAGGTGAAAAACGTTCTTCGCTTCTTTTAACAACTATTTACCCGGTAAAAAACGATTTTTTGCTCCTTTTAACAATTATTTACCCGGTAAAAAACGATTTTTGCTTCTTTAAGCAACTATTTCCTCGGTAAAAAACGATCTTTGCTTCTTATAGCAACTACTTCCTCGGTAAAAAACGTTTTTCGCTCCTTTTAACAATTATTTTCCTGTTAAAAAACGACTTTTGCTTCCTATAGCAACAATTTCCTCGGTAAAAAACGTTCTTCGCTCCTTTTAACAACTATTTTCCCGGTAAAAAACGATTTTTGTTGCTTAAAACAACCATTTCCTCGGTAAAAAACGTTCTTTGCTCCTTTTAACAACTATTTACTCGGTAAATAACGATTTTCGCATCTTACAGCAACTATTTATTCGGTAAAAAACGTTCTCTGTTCCTTTTAATAACTATTTCTCCGGTAAAAAACGTTTTTCGCTCCTTTTAACAAATATTCACCTGGTAAAAAACGATTTTCGCTTCTTCTAGCAACTATTTCCCCGGTAAAAAACGATTTTTGCTCCCTACAGCAACAATTTCCTCGGTGAAAAACGTTCTTTGCTCCTTTTAACAACTATTTCCCCGGTAAAAAACGTTTTTCGCTCCTTTTAACAAGTATTTTCCGGGTAAAAAACTATTTTCGCTCCTTAAAACAACTATTTCCTCGGTAAAAAACGATTATAGCTTAGCATTCGGATTATTTTTAATATATATTTTCTTATCGTTAACATTTACTTTGCAAAAACTGATGATTTTTTTCAGGTTATATTACAGGTACAGAGGTACGTACAGGAGCAGATCCGACAGAGATTATTTGCCAAGTAGAAAACCATCGAAATCCGGCGAGAAACTCAGCGCCGAATTCTTCCGATTAAGTAGAGTCGAAAGGAGGAAATTGTTCGCCTTACAACACGAACTTAAAGAAGAAGAAAGAAAATTAAAACAAAGGGAAATGTGGCGAGAGCACGAGGTTAATTGCATGATGATCGGAGCCGATCCGAGATTTACAGCGCCTTTCGACCCCAGCAGAGGCTACCAACTAATATGGAATCCACAAATTGGTTTGGACTTTTAATTATTTTTTGCACCAACATTATTTTCACTCTTTAAATCGTTTCAGGTCAATGGCAGAACTGCACTCTCCCCTCATCCACCCGTATGTACCCCACGCAACATCCTCTACCACTTGCATCTCATCATCCAAAAACTCATCCGGCATATCCGCCGCATCTTACCAACCCCCAACAGACTTTACCGCCGTTACCGTCTCAAGGACATTTACCGCCACATTTAAATATGCAAGGACATCTACCGCATCACGTGCACGGACATTTAGCGCAGCCTACTCCGTACGGTCATATTCCGTTGCCGCAAACGATGCAATTGCCCGCCGGAATGCCGCCGTTGCCGCAAACTCATCCTACACAGGCTCAGGTATGTTTGATAATCCGGTTATTTTAAAGGTTGTTTTACACGAGTCTGGGCGAGGATTTTTCATGGTAATATTTTAAAGGTTGTTTTACACGAGTATGCGCGAGAAAAGTCGCAAAATAGACGGTTTTTAACGAACTTTTCTATGTAGATCGAAGAAGACCCGTCGCAGGTGAAATTTTCGGGCCCCATCCCTCCTCCGGTAAAATTACCGCCGAAATGGAAGTGCGCCAAAGACAAATACGGTCGACCGTATTATTATCACGTAAAATTGCGAAAAAGCCAATGGGAGCCGCCGCTCATCGAACACGTAGAAGAACAAGCGGAAAGTAAGTATAGATCTTAAGGCTAGATCACACCCGAACCAGCTTCAGGTGCGATTTCGGCCCTTTTAACTTTTCCAGCTTCCGAATCGGAATCTAGTTCGGAAACCAGCTCGGTCAGTTCGGATTCGAGCTCGGAGAATTCGGATAGCGACGAAGTCGACGATACCAAACTTCTGCTGGAAGTCCGTAAGCAAATCGAAGTTTTACCGAAAGTACCGCAGGAGGAGGAGATGGTAATCGATACGCCGAGTCCGGACGAAGAAAAACATTTCGAGAACGAGATCGACGTGGACGAAATCATCCGAAGAAGTGTTACCACCACACAAGACGAGGAAATAAGAAGACCGTCGATTGATATGCGGCTGAAGGAACTGGAATTGTTCATGGAGGATAGACCGTCGAAGAGGAAGCGACGAATCGGGTTGTGCGAAGAAATTATTATAAGCGTAAGTTTTTTTTTAAAATGGTTTTTTTTTAAATCTTTTATGGTTTTTTTTCAACTTTTATGTTTTTTTAAATATTTTATGATTTTTTTTATCTTTCATGGCTTTTTTTTCAATTTTCATGGTTTTTCTTAATCTTTTATGGTTTTTTTTTTAATTCATGTTTTTTTAATCTTTTGTTTTTTTTTTAACTTTTATGGTTTTTTTAATCTTTTATGGTTTTTTTTATCGTTCATGGTTTTTTTTTATCTTTTATGATTTTTTTTATCTTTTGTTTTGTTTTATGGGTTTTTTTATCTCTTGTTTTTTTTAACCTTTATGGTTTTTTTAAATCTTTTATGGTTTTTTTCAACTTTTATGGGTTTTTTTATATCTTTTATGGCTTTTTTCCAACTTTTATGTTTTTTTTAGATCTTGTTTTTTTTAAATATTATGGTTTTTTTTATCGTTCATGGGTTTTTTCATCTTTTATGATTTTTTTTCTTTTTTTTTCTCTTATGGGTTTTTTTAAATCATGGTTTTTTTCAACTTTTATGGGTTTTTTTATCTTTTATGGCTTTTTTCCAACTTTTATGTTTTTTTTAATCTTTTGTTTTTTTTAACTTTTATGGTTTTTTTTCAACTTTTATGTTTTTTTTTTAATATTCTATGATTTTTTTTTATCTTTCATGGTTTTTTTTTAAATGTTGATGGTTTTTTTAATCTTTTATGGATTTTTTAAATCTTTCATGGTTTTTTTAAAACTTTTATAGTTTTTTTTTAATCTTTTATGTTTTTTTCCTAATTTTTTATGGTTTTTTTTCTTTCATGGTTTTTTTTATCTTTTATGATTTTTTTTCTTGTTTTTTTTCTTTTATGGGTTTTTATCTTTTGTTTTTTTAACCTTTATGGTTTTTTTTAATCTTTCATGATTTTTTTCCTTTGTTTTTTTTTCTATTATGGGGTTTTTTATCTTTTTTTTTAACCTTTATGGTTTTTTTTAAATCTTTTATGGTTTTTTTCAACTTTTATGGTTTTTTTTATCTTTTATGGCTTTTTTCCAACTTTTATGGCTTTTTTCTTAAATCTTTCATGTTTTTTTTTAACTTTTATGGGGTTTTTTATCTTTTATGTTTCTTTTATTCTTCATGGTTTTGTTTATTTTTTATGGTTTTTTTTTTCAACTTTCTTGGGTTTTTTCAAATTTTATGGTTTTTTAAAATCTTATGTTTTTTTATCATGGGTTTTTTTTATCTTTTATGACTTTTTTCAACTATTATGGTTTTTTTTTAAATCTTCTGTTTTTTTTTTAACTTTTATGGGTTTTTTTTCATCTTTTAGGTTTTTTTTTATCCTTTATGGTTTTTTTTTTATTTTTTACCTTTTTTTTCAACTTTCATGGATTCTTTTTAATCTTTTATGTTTTTTTTAACTTTTATGGGTTTTTTTATCTTTCATGTTTTTTTATCTTTTATGGTTTTTTAAAATCTTTTATGGGTTTTTTTTAACTTTTTTGGATTTTTTAAATCTTTTATCGTTTTTTTATCTTTCATGGTTTTTTTTTATCTTTTATGTTTTTTTTTCAACTTTTGTTTTTTTTCAACTTTTATGGGCTTTTTTTTCCTTTTATGTTTTTTTTCAACTTTTATGGATTTTTTTTAACTTTCATGGTTTTTTTATCTTTTATGGGCTTTTTTTATCTTTTATAGGTTTTTTTTTATATTTTTGTTTCAGCCGAGAACCGAAGAAGACAAACGCCAATACAAAGAAGACGTTAAACGATACAAAGCGAACAAGGAAAAATTGAAACGACAACGGGAAAAAATCCTCCAACAAACGAAAAAGCAACTGAAGGAAATCGAATTGAAGAAATCGCGGGAGAAGCGCGCCAAGTCGACGGGAAAAGTAAAATTGCGCGACAAACCGGAATTTAACAGCGAAGCGGCGAAGAAAATCAAAGAAACTTTCCGGACGAATATGGCGTCGACTGTCGTACATTCTTTGAACGTTTACAGAAAGCCCGATTGTACGTTGGGAAGGATAACCAATACGCAGGACTTTAAACATTTAGCCAGAAAGGTAAGGCGCATTGTTTTTTATATTGTAATGGATGGTATTGTCTTGAATACGGTTGACTAACACCGTCCCCGAGGGCGTGTGCAGAGCTTCGGGAGCTTGGATTCGTAGCGATATGACTTGTCGTCGACAGGAGCTCCTTATAGCTGAAATGTCCCTCGGAGAAGTCCATTATCCGATGTACCTCCGGGTACATCGGCCGTATCTCTCGGTAATGCTCTCGAAGAATAACTCAGAGTACAGAGGGGTCCTCACAAATAAATTCCTTGTGAGCGAACGAGGTTCCGACAGGTCCGTACTCCAAGTCGTTTGTTTCCAATCGATCAACGATTATTAACTGATTAATAATCGATTATTTTTGATCGATCCTCAATCGATTAACAATCGATTATCATTAAGTTCTAGAGCAGTAGATGAATTATTCCGTTACAAAATTCTGTCCTCGGTTTTTTTCTTCAATCTATTGATTAATTTGAAATCTTTCCGGCATTTTTTTTAGTTTAAAACGGACGTGCGTAACTGTAAGGTATATCTCCTAATCGAATATCAACAATCGATTATTATACTATTATATTATCAACCTTTGTGTAAAATTTAAACCAGAGATATCGATATATGGCGACATTACAGTTTTCTCTAGCTTATGAATCGCTGTTTCGTAAACACATAACGCTGCAACGTAACGGTCAGATCTTTTGCGCCGCGATCCCCGGTCGCCCCAACCTAACGTAAAGAACTAAAGTTCTAAAAAAGATTAATCTTCAAAGAATTATGGAAATAGTAGTAAAAAAATTTATCCGAATAAATTCAAGTATACAACCTGCACTGCGAATACCAGCTTTGCATAGAATTTTAATGTAGCATCGGTGGTTCAGTGGTAGAATGCTCGCCTTCCACGCGGGCGGTTCGGGTTCGATTCCCGGCCGAACCATATGAATCGCTGCTTCGTAAACGAGAGAGAGAGAGAGAGAGAGGCTCCAAGGCACATAACGCAGCAACGTAACGTTACGGTCAGATCTTTTGCAAATTACCCCCTGTCGCTTCGCTCCAACCTAACGTAAAGAACTAAAGTTCTAATAACTAGACCGGCCACGATCTATCGAAGTCTTGCCGTCGAAGGTAAAAAGTAACGTAGAATTCCGTCGTCCAAAAACGGAAACTGAAGTCGCTGTTCGCCGTAGATAAAACTGCTTCTCGTCGGACAATCTCACGGACTGTAAGGCTGATTGCTCTGTGCAGACAGCCGTCGAAGACACTTTCTCTCAGTCGGATCATGTCGGATAAAATAAAATCTGGCGCGGAGCCCATGTCAAACTAGACGGACTGTACCCTAAACGCTGTTGGAGGCGTGGCCGTAGATGCTATGACTTCCGGTTGATGACAGTATTGTCGATGATGTGGAAGGGCATCTCAATAGGTCACTTGGAGGATCATCTCAAGAGGAATGAAACAATTACTTCTAGCACTGGGACATGTTTGATTTAGGGCCGGTTTTACAAGAGAGATTTATACTAGGTATAGTTATTCTGGGAATAAAGGTATACCAGAATTTATACCTAGAATAAAACTAGTTGGTTTCACGATGCTTTCTTACACCGGTATAGCAATTCTTAGAGCAAGAATTGCTATACCGGTGTAAACAAGCATCGTAAAACTAACAAGTTTTATTCTGGGTATAAATTCTGGTATAACTTTATTCCCAGAATAACTATACCTAGTATGAGTCCCTCTTTTAAAACCGGCCCTTATTCACTAAATACATTATACTACATACTGAACTAATACTACGCATAAGTACCTAGCCGTATGGCATAATTATACGTTATGGTTAATTAATTACTAATTACTAGTAGATGACTATTCAACTATGTAGAATAATAGTCTTCTTCAAGTATTCTGCATCGACTTCCTCTTCTGATCAATACTGAATGTATATTTATACAGGGTGTCCCACGACGAGTTAAAACTATCTGTATATGGCAAAATACTCATAGTAAAATCATGAAAATTTCTACGTATGGGTTTTCGGATACGATCTTTTTAACCAAAATATTTTCAAAGATGGCAGACTTCCGGTTCTACCGGAAGTCGATTGCAACTGTTATTTACCCTTGACAATATCCTTCTTTATTTATATTTATATAATAATGAAATGTTCGAACGTTTTGTTGAAATAAAATCAATGGTATTTAATTCTTGTTTTAAATGTTTATTATTATATTGGGCCAAAAGGCATCACAATATGGGGGGAGTTGAACTTTTTATTGTTGCATTGGGAGGGTCGAATAATTGTTTTTATTTTTTCAGTTGACCCATTTCGTGATGTTGAAGGAAATCAAACATATATCGAAAATCGAGGAGTTGACGTGTACGGACAACGTCAAAATGAAAGCTAGGGAATTTATTAGGAAGTACATGAGTAAATTCGGCGAGGTGTACATAAAACGTAGCGATTCGCCCGATTTTAAAGACTAAAATTGTTGTTATCTGTGATAATATTGAAATTTCTTATTTACTTCTTCTTCTTCGATTTTGTAAAAATGTTTCTCGTTCATTTCACAGCTTGTTCGTATTATGGGAATTTATTTGAGCCTCAACCGACTCACCCTGTATATTCTCAACCATAATGAACTTGAGTAGAAGGGACATTTTGTTGAATTTTTTTCAATCATGTTCGTTATCGATCAAGAAAAATTTGAATTCCCCTCGTATTTTCATTTGTAGGAATCCCCTAA
>CAJUYI010000547.1:0-11542 GCA_910591695.1 Galerucella pusilla | reverse complement strand
TCAATCTTGTTCGTTATCGATGAAGAAAAATTTGAATACCCCTCGTATTTTAATTTGTAGGAATACACAAGTTCGAATATCTCTCGATTTATTAAAAAAAAATTAAAAATTCCCTTGTTGACATCGGTTTTAGTATACAAAAAGTGTCAGTTTAAAAAAAAACTTTTGTGAATAATTTTCTCGCATTCTTCCTTCCGTCTCGCAGTTCTCTATCCTTAAATTTAACTGCAGACACTCGTATTTGTGCCTGAAGTTTGATAATTCTATATACCTAAATGTCTGTGAGACGATTTTCTTTTCAATTAGCAATGTTGGTTTCAATAGGTTTGTTCGTAGAACAAAATTTTGACAATTTGACAGTGATATCTTTGATAAAAATGAGCTAAAAGTTCATCATCACTTGGAAAAGAGCCGAAAAAAATAAAGAATAAGTAAATAATTTTCTAATGTGTGTGCCATCCTTGGCCATCCTAATAAGAAGTCATAGATTTTCTTTTAAATGTCCGGTATTACAACATACAAATTCTTTTGCTCACGTTTTATTTTAGAAGGAACTGACTGGTTTGCTATTTCCATGTTTTTTTTTCACTATAATAGAAAAATAATAAAAATTTTTCACTTTCTACATCATCGCAATATGCATATTCTCATGTTCAAACTGAAAAATTTGATCCCGGTCAGCAAATTATTCTGATAGTTGGCAACTGATCCGAAACCGCAAATTTCTTTCTTCGAACAAAGGATTTTTGAATCACCAACGGATAGTTTCTGACTGTTCTACGGACAAACCTAATTTGAAAGTTCAGTGACGAGATCATGATGAAAGTTCTATTTATTGACAGTTTAATTTTTTTATATTACGATAGTAATTGTAGTAATTTTATTCGGTCTTTTTAGTAGTGAAGGATTTGTCTATGGTCGTGAAGCGTGTGTAGTAAAAAGTAAATTGATTGTTATTTTTTTGTATTATGTGGAAATTAAATTGGATATTCTTAATTTTTGTTTCATTTAATATTGAAAATATTTACAGTCCAGTCGGGTTAGCATTAAAGGTGGAGCAGTAGTCGAGATTTTTGATGGAATCCTTTAAAAATATCATGGTTAATTATAATAAATTGCCTCCACCGGTTTTTAAGCTGTGCTTATAGCCAAAACAACCAAAAATGTGCCTGTTTTTCAACATGTTTTCGAATTTTACTCGAAAAGTATTGAGTTTATCGTGAATATTTATGGAGACAAAGTTATAGAGCGTGAAATTTTCTATAAAATTCCGTTTTTAAAATGTAAAAATTCCCATCCCTGCAGCTACAGCGGATGAATAAGTAAAAGAAAATTGAAAAACAGCTGTTTTTCAGACGCAATGGAATATATGAAGCAATGTTTGTTATAATATATTTGTCTTATAAAACGATATTTTTTCACGAACTAAGAGGCCCACTCGCTAGGAAGGAAGCGGGAAGGCTTGAATGGCGTGTTCGGGGTACAGTGAAAATGTTGTGTGTATGGCTTTCCGCCGTTCGAAATTTGGAATGCGCAATCCGCTTGGTCAGAACCAGGATAGTTTTGATTTTTAGCGTGTGCAGTGCTCATCGTACGGGGAAGAACGAAAGTGTATGTGCAACAAGTCTGTGCACGTTTCATATTTTTACCAGTACTGTGTCGGGTTCAGTATTTTTATATTGGACATTTTTTCCAAAAAATGAATGATCTAAGAGTAATGTCGAAAGATTTCATAACTGAATTTCTAGAACTTTACAGAAGTTATCCCTGTTCATGGCAAATAAAGAATACAGTGATCGCAACCAGTGGCGTAGCGTGCCATCTTGGCGCATGGGGCGGGAGACCCCTTTTGCCGCCCCCATTCTATGGGTGCTTAATTAAAATTATATTTCACAGGCAATGAGGTACTTTGTATTGAAGGTAAAATAGGATGAGCGGTCTTACAAGCGGATTCTACGAGCCTTACGAGCAGCGAAGTCAGAAATAACTTTGTCAAAATCAATATTAGCAGTCAATTCTTGTTCAATCGACAATATAGCCAAGTTTGATAGTCTAGCGGAGCTCATAGTAGATCTGAGATAATTTTTTATTAGCTTCTCTCACAACTTGCAACACTAATCGCCAAAGTCAAATATATGCGAATCAAGATGACTATATTTGGAACCGAAATTCCAAGATTCAGTTTTTGAATGAACTGGATGAGCTCCAGTGGTCCTTTACCACTTATATCTTCCTCCGATTCAGAACAGGAAACAAACTGCTGGAGACATTTTGCCGCCCCACCCACGCTACGCCACTGATCGCAACAAAAATTTCAGATCTTCGTAGCTCTTGCAGTTGCCAAAAACCGTAATGTAGCAGTGAGTCTTTCATGTGGCGTTATAGCTTCATTCTCAAGTAATTATGCCAATCTGAGGGATCCAGTCGCAATTCCTCTAATAGATTAATATAAGAATAGGTACATTTGAACTACTATATGTAACAAAGTGGGTTTTTCAATCTTTCAAAAGCTTTAAGTGAAAACAGTTTAAAGTTCTACTTACTAAGCTTCCCTAGAAACACTACATGTAGAGGAACATGACTAATTTGCACTTGGATCACAAAATTTAAGTAAATTATCAGCCACTGTTGAAAATATTTGGCTGGAATAATCTCTTCTTTTGATTTTTCAAAAAATAAATAAAATCCTTTACTTATTGTACATATTTAATTTTTATAAAAACCATGTCAAATATTTAAAATAAATTAATATGAAAAAAATATAAAATAATACACCATACATATGATTATATTAATTTGGTAAAAAACAATTGTACAAAAATTATAAGAAAACTTAAAATTGAAGTCACGGTAGTGGCTTCAAAATGTATCCTAGAAAAACTGCTCTAGATGACTTGGTACATTTGAACTACTAACACAAGGTAAGTTTTTTGAAAGCTTCAAGAGAAATAAGCACAAAAATACTGGGCTTTTCTACAAAAAACTCTACGTCTGGATGACTATTGAGGTACATTTGAACTACTATATGAAACAAAGGGTTGGTGAAGGGCTCTCGGGTCTAGCATACTTCCAGGGATGATAAAAAAAATGTTCACGGAAATGTATTGGTGGATGATCATTTTTGACTTTTTATAATCAGCCATCCTCATCCCCCTAGTGGGGAAGGGGGGTGCAGCACCGTGAAAAATTCGTAAAAATAAATTTTCAAATTTGGAATCAAATTCTACGTAATTTTTCACGTATACTCCTAAAATTTCATTTTAATAACTTTTTTTAAACAAAGTTATGCGAAAAAAATGTTTAAAAAAAAATAATTGATTATTACATAAATATAAAAATCACTATTTCGGCCATACGAATAGAAATAAAAATTTGGCATATGTATATTTAATATAATCACTTAACAAAATAACATAACTATCCATCCCCAACCCACCCCCTAGGGGCGGGGGTGATGTCGTTAAAATGTCGTGAAAATATTTATATTTATGGAATAATCAATTATTTTAAAACATTTTTTTCGCATAACTGTTAAAAAAAAGTTATTAAACGAAATTTTAGGAGTATACGTGAAAAATTACTTAGAATTTAATTCCAAATTTGAAAATTTATCGAATTTTTCACAGTGCCGCACCACCCTCCCTCCCTAGAGGAGGATGAGGATCACTGATTATGGAAAAAATCAAAAATTATCATCCACCAATACATTTGCAAGAAAATTTTTTTTTTATCATCTCTGGAAGTATGCTAGACCCGAGAGCCCTACACCTACCACACTACTTATCTAGCAAAACGAGCAATATACTTTTTTCGAAATTAAAATATTCCCAGTTTTATTTTAAAAACAAATCACTACACATCAGTATTAAATGTTACAACTTTTTGGCACCCATTGTTCTTAACATTATTCATCAAAGCCGCCTCGAAGCTCTGTAATGTCTTATTGACTTTGGCGAATAACAGGCACAAGTTATTTTCATTTTCTGGTGGTTGCAGACTCGCCAACGCTTGGTAAATTTGGTTCATCGAAGCTATCACGTCGTTTTTGTTGATATTTTTACAGTCCGTCCACTTTAAATCATTCACAAAATCGTTAATGTTTTCATACCCTTTCATGCTAAGGGAATTTGTTGTTACACTTGACTGTTTGTTCCGTATTGGATCTTTTATTATTAAATTTCCCGAGGATAAAGTGCAAGTTAAACCATTTCTACGACACCAATCTTTTAAAACTTCCACTAAATCACTATCACATAAATTAGTTACTTCCGTTAAAACCCCTTCTAATTCTTCCAGAAAGTTTGTTCTGTACGGAGACAAACTAACGTTACTGTCTATCTTTTTCATAATTCGAACTTTGGATTCCAATTCAGCTTTGTACTTTTCAGCTTCGGCTAATTCTTTCAACTGACACTCTTTGGTTTCCAAAAATCTCTTCTCCCAATTTTTTTGAGCTTCTTCCAAGTGTCTTTCTGAATCGATAAGTTTTTTCCGTAACTCATATAATTCTTCATCATGGCTATCGTTACATGAAGTTAAAGAAGATGTTGACAGTGAACCTCTTTCGAAATCTTGCCGTAAAGCGCGCAGTCTTTCCACTTCACTTCTAAGTTCACGTATTAATCTGTCATGAGGATTTTCGTTAACTCTAGCTCTATTTACTATTGATCTGGCTTGGCAAGCGTATCGAAGAGTTGCTAAAGTTTCATCAAGATGTGTACTAGATGGTGAAATTGTTGCCAGCATTGTAGTGAGTGAGTTACCACCAAGACTTTCCCTAAGTAACCAGGTCAAAACAGACTCCCTGTAAGGCACAAACTGGTTTTTCTTTTGATCTGCCAAGGCGGAAATAACTTTTCCAAGGGTTAACAGAGACTTATTAATATGAACACCTTCTCTTATTTTATCTTCTGTGCTGTAAGAATTACCCAACCTCTCACTTCCTGCCAAGTCTACCAAACTTATTCTACTTCTTTTGCTGGCACTTTCTCCAATCTTATCATCAGAAAGACAAAGTTCTAAAGAAAAAATACTGTGGGATCTTGAGGATTTTTCATTCATAGTAGTAGCTGCCGTAGCTCTATTCTTATTCCCTATAAGTAGCCACTTTCTCAAATCTTTATATGATTTAACTACTTGGATACTTAAATCAACAACATACGGTCCTAATTCTGGATGTTCTCGGACTTTAAGTGGTGTTTTGTTTGTGTTAATATTATCGGAAAGAAGGTCATGTATTTTTTCATTGTATATTTCAAAATAACTTACTTCTACTGTACATATACAGTTACTGTTTAATTGAGATATTCTATCAAAAATATCTCTACAAAATCTTGGTGTAATACCTGAGAATAGGTGACAGTCAATATCAACAGCTTCACACATATTTTTACCCATCATACTGAAGCTTTTGCCTGAACCGGTCTGACCATAAGCAAAAAGACAGCCATTGTACCCTCTAAATGCACTATTTATTAGAGGTTTTCCCAGAGTTACAAATAAATCTTCCTGAGATGCATAAGCGTCACTAGATTCGTCACAAGACCAAAAAATGTGATCATACTGAAATATATGATCAGTATTCAAACTGTTGTTACTATTTTGCGCTCTTACAATTAAATCTTGATGTTGCACTCGTACTACGTCTGTAGCACCTACTATCACCAACTCCCTCGCATTCATAGGTCTTATTCTCACAGCAACAGTCAAGTTACTTACTTCGTCAAATTTGTCTTTACTGCTTCTTCTTTTGACTACGGGGGTTTCAACCTGCACAATATTGAAGCAATCGGGCGTAGTTGGTACCGATTCAAGCCTTTTAACCTTAGGAGTGCCATAGTTACTTCTTGCATTTGAAAAATGCGACTTGTTTGGAGTTTTCTCAAACGCAACAGTCGGAATAGGTTTATTTCGTGTAGAAGCTCCTGGCGTAGAAAGAGCCATATATGTTAAAGTTTTTAAAACAGAAATAGTTTAAGAATTGCTTTGCATAATTTTTATATGCAGAAGCACTGATAAAATAAATTCAAGTTTACTGACATTTAAATCTGACATATGTCACAATCTTTAACCGTAAAAACCGTTATCCATAATCGTATATTGATTTTACTCCCATATTATAAAAGTCAATGAAAACGCCGGAAAAATTAAAAAATATATCAGTGCATAAACATGTAGCTTAGAGACTAGATGAAAATATTTTTAAACGATTATTAATATTCATATTTTCCATAATTATTATAAAAAATATGAACTCTAATCAGAATAATTCGTTGTGTGAGCGACAGCGCTACCAGGGACAAGTTACAACACCTCAGTTCGTGAGATAAAGAAAACTATACTAGGATACTTTGATAGTTCTCGATTGTAACTACTGATAGTAGATGGCGTTACAAATGCACTTCGCCTAAATATTTTCACTTTTCAGACGTATACTGGGGGAAATTTTAATATCGTTAGCTTTGCGCAGTGGCGATATCGTAACCAATGAGGTGTATCCGAGGTGCGATTATTGCTAGTTGAAAACTTTAACCAATACCCCGCCATGTGCACGTGAAATACCGTGCGCTACGGCAATTTTTGAAAACCCCTGCGGGGGTTAATAATTTAATAAAAACATAATTAATATTTAATATGCATACAGTACTACAGTAGTACTAACTACTAGGGAAGGTGAAAATAATAGTATTTTTTTTTAAATGTTCTGCCTTACAAATTTGAAAATTAATTTTCAAAAAGTGGAGTTTAGTAAGAAGCAACGTCTACATGACAATTTTTACATGAAACAGTACTGTTATTAATTAAAATAATTATTCAGCTACAGCTTACAAGAAAATTGAAAAATGTTGATTTTAAAAAAGTATGTAAGAAATTTCTGAAAATTTCATAATGAAGTTCACATCCAATTCCGTCTATTTTTATTACTCTGCATTGATTGATTTGTGTGAATTTGTTTAATGTAGTTATTTTTAACGTAAGGAATAGTTTGTTCAAGTCAAGGATAATTTGTGCCATTACTAGAGTATTTATTTCCATAGTAAAATATAGTGTGCGCAAAAAAATTGGCAGATTAAAATTGGCTGGCTGTAAAAATAGTATATTACCTAACGAGTGAGGAAAGAGACGTTTTTCACACGAGTGAGACACTCCTACGAGTGTGAAAAATTACTTTCGCACAAGTAATGAACACTATTTTTCCTACGACCATGCGATAATTGTAACAAACATTGTTTAATGTAATAGTTTTTAAAAAATAATGTTGACATCGGTGAGTGCGGAAATGAAATGAGGAAAATTCACTTTGCAACGACTTATGTACACTATTTTTCCTACGACCATAAATATTTGAAAAGTACCTTATTACTTCCATTATAATAAAAAACCCAGACTAACACTTTTTATTTCTAGTTTGTCTCACAATTATAATTCTTTTACACTTTTATGTAATAAATATTTCACTTGCACTTCACAAAAACTATTTATATTCTTTGTGTTATAATTTGAAAATTTTGACAAAAGCCTACTTTATTATTTTTCACTTTTCTAATTAGTATATATTTTTTACGATCACGCAATAAATTTATGAAATATGATAGTTTTGAATAGATGAGGCTTTTACTTGATGTAGATGCATAGTAAATTATGAAATCAAACAATTTTATTTTGTTAAATCTACATTATATTTAACCTTAAAGTTGTGACGCGTTTTGCTAACACAGTATAGCTTTTTCAAACGAATGGAGGTGTAATGAGAAATTTTCAATTTATACAATGCCTTAATTCTAAAATTATACGGATATTTAACAATAAAATTATAATCTATTTACAAGGAAATGAAATGAATTTGTCTAAATATGGGATTAACTAAAGTATTTAACAAGTTTACCTGGAAACTCATTCACAACAATCCTACAGGAATCTTTCTAGGTAAAAAGGTTTAATAATGGAGAATTGTTAATATCAAGTTGGTCGTTAAGAAGATTATCTGAATATCTGGTTTTATTTATCTCTAGTGCTTCTAAAAGATTTAATTTGAAGGATTTAGGTTCTATATGCAAAATTTCAAAATTTGAATCGAAAGAGTGTTGGTTTGCTAATAAATGATTTGAATAGTTGGAATCTGATTTTTGGTTTTTCTAGTTTTAAAATTCCTAAAAGTTTAAAAGCTTAACTTACTTTGGAATACCATCCTTAAAAATAAAATCATTTTTAGAAACTTTAGACTTGAATATTTGCTTCAAAACCGACAACAATTTATCCAAATTCATATAAAAACAACAAATCTAAATCTTCAAAACTAAATAAATCAGTAGTTTATAAATTAAAATGTGGTAATGACGACTGTGATAAAATTTATATAGGTAGAACTTTTAGGAATTTTAAAACTAAAAATGTACAAAACAAAGTTTAGGAAGTTGAATGTAACGTAGGTAGAAAATACGAACACAAAAGAAAATCATCTCGCTACATATCCGCTGGTACACTTATTTCATTTTGTAAACAAAAAATAGAAAATTAAGAGAAAAAAATCAATTTGACAACCGGACGCTCCCGAACTATTAATTTACTAAAATTAACTCTCAAGTCACAGAGACGCGTTCGGCATCGCGTCGAACACTTTCAGCATCCACACGGCTTAAAATACACATTAGTTCATAATTTTCCTCGCCAGTGAAACAACTCCATGAATTTCAACAAAAATGATTCGCTAAGGTACGTCAAAAACTTAAGTTTAATCACCTTTGATATATTTTTAGCATAAATAGAAGATTTAAAAATGGGACGAAATAATATAGACACGTGTTGAATTAATTGAATATTTTATTTAATACAATTTTTTTTTAATTACAGAATAAAATGGATTTTGCTATTTTTCAAGGAACGTGAATATGAACATCCCAGACGATGAGTTTCAAACAAAGAATACCCCACGATAATACCGAACAGAATCTTGGCTGTGATCCAGCCACAAATACTTCCAAGAGAAACAGTGGTCTTTTTGCCTTCTTAAAATGGTTCAAGCCCTCCACGTCTCGAGAATCTATAGACACGGATTTACAGATATCTCACTCTAGTAGCTGTGATAGCATAAATTCCACCCAAAGTGTCGGTACGGTCGCTTCTTTTTCCTTCATAGCACCAGGTGATTATAAAAATAGTGTTTCGGAAAAGTGTATAGCTCTCGGACCTGAAACTGATACTTACAAAGCAAGACTGAAACAAAGAGATAAAATAAGAGAACGCGACAAAGACAAAAATCTCACTCTACGCAAAAAATATAATTTATTCTTCAACAGAGATTCGTTATTAAAAATAAAACCGAAAAAAATCGAAATAGAAAATTCAAAAAGCTTACCTTTGATGACGAGGACTGTTATGGAAGAAACTCCAGAGGGTGAAGCTTATAACAAAGCAGTACATCGTAGAACTAATAGTGAATCATCGAAAATTAGAAAAGCAGGAGCCTACGTACACGTTAAAGGTAAGAGAAAAGCCCCACAACCACCTAACACAAAAAATACAATTGACGATTCCTCAACTTCTAGTTTAAGAAGAAAAAAACGGTTCGCACCCCAACCCCCGGAAGACAAACAAATGAAAACAATACGAGAAAAGACTGCACCGGTTTATGAAGATGTAGGAGTGATTTCAAACGATTCTTTAAAATTAGATCACGGAATATTAAGACCGGTCAAAGATTCTGACGAGATTCAAAATAGCTCCACTCTTACCCCCTCTTCGGCAAGGTCGAGTGTCGTCGAAGCTCCCGTCTCACCTAGAGCTTGGTACAAAAGAAATATTATAACCGAGAAAACAAAAAAGGAAAACAAATACGAACCCATCGAAATATTACCTGAAGTTCCTTTCTCTCGAAATTCAACTTTAGATTTAACTTTGGAAGATACGAAAATAGAAAGGAAAAAAGAGGATAAAAGAAAATCCGGAATGACGTTTCTAACGAATATAAGTGAGTTGGATAGAGAAGCGTACGAGATTGTTGAGAGAAATAAAGAAACTGAATTAGAGGAAATTCCAGAGTTTATGCGTCCTAAAAATATTAAAGTGGAACAAGAAGAATGGGTGGCTTCGCCAAAAAGAAGATCTGCTAGAGATTTAATAGCCAAATTTAACGCTATAACTAATAGAAAAGGATCTCAAAAAGATAAATCGTTTGAAAAACAAACTAGTTTAGACGAAACTAAAAGAAGACAGGAATTTTTATTAGAAAACCATAAAAAACGTTTGGAAGAAATTGACAAAAAGAATACACCGTTAATGAAATCGGAAAGCGCCAGTGCTATTAAACCCAAAAAAGAAACCCCGAAAATGGAAAGAAAAAGTTGGCAGTGTCCAAAGTGCAACACAGAAAACGATTATTGGAGAATCATATGCCACGTGTGCTCGAATATTAAACCGTATTTTGACGATTTCGTTTCAACACCGTCAAAAATTGATGTAAAAGAAGAAAAAATTGTTGTGAAAGAAACAACCCCACCGAAAATAAATTTTGAAAGATCAAAAACTCAAATCGGATTTTCAGCTCTTATAAATTATAATAATAAGTTAAAAGCAGTGAATTCTTCTGGTATTAATGAAGAAAAAGTGGAAGATACTAAAAAAGATGACAAAGAGAAGTTAAAGAAGATGTTGATAGAAATGAAGAATTCTTTACCGAAAAGAAAGTCTCATATATCGCAAAGAAAAAATAAAGCTTCTAGTATTATTTTAGAAAATGAAGAAGTTAAAAAATTGAGTGATAATAAAACGCAAGAAGAAAAAGTAGCTTCCATACTAATAGGTACAACGACAACTGTGTACGAAAATATCAAAGTGAGAAAATCAGACAATCCGAAACCTCTAAAAGTCTCAAGCTCAGCTCAAACTACTGCGGCGGTTAAACAACAACTCCCAAATTCCACTATTAAAAATTTAATCCAAGACCAAAGGAACAAAAAGGATTTTAAATTAATGCAATCTAAAGACTTTGAAAATATTTATTCTCAATCTAGTCAATCGGCCGCTAAAATGTACGCGAATCTGGTCAGAAACGATGAGCTGTCTCTATTTTTTAATATACCGAAAAGTGTTGATAAGAAAGACGAAAAGACTTCTAAGAATTTAAGTAGAACTGATAGTATACAGATAAATAGGTTGCTGAAGAAATTGGAGATGTCTATATCGAAAGGGGAATTGACTGACGCATCGAATATTGCTAGAGAATTGGCGTTGCTTAAAGTGAATTGTTCTGTTGTGAGACATAAGACGTTGGCTTCAAGGGAGAGGACGAAAAAAATACAGTGAGTAGTCTTTTTTTTATAAACTTTTATAGACAAGTTTAGTATGAACTCCTCTGGGACATCCTGTATATAAAGGTTTCGTTTTCTTTCATTGTAAATTTAATTATTCTGACCTTCGTAAAAATTATAGAATTACACTATACAATTTAAATTAATCCCAGATATACAAGGTGTTTCATTTTTCAAATATATCAAGTCCAGTTTCCAGTAAACTATAATTTTGGTTTGAAATTGACCAGTATAGG